>JAQQAC010008350.1:2863433-2964354 GCA_029783875.1 Phataginus tricuspis | reverse complement strand
AAACACCTATTGATATGGAGATACACTAAGGCCAGGTGAGAGATTCTAGAAATATTGCAATTTTACCCACACTTGGACCTGTAGATCAATTTTTTTTCTCCATTTTAAAATGAACTTTTAATTTTAGTCCAGTTTTAGATTGAAGGCATTATTGGGAAGATAGTACAGAGTTCTTAAATAACCCATATTTAGTTTCCCTTATTAACATGTCACATAATTATCATATATTTGTCACATTATTGAATCAATGTTAGCACATTATTATTAACTAAAATCCCAACTTTATTCAAATTTCCTCACTTTTTCTTTGATGTCCTTTGGCTATCCCAAGATCCCATCCAGGATATAACTTTATATTTAGCAGTCATGTCACCTTAAGATCTCTTAGTTTTGATAGTTTCTTAGGTTTTTCTTATTTTGAGAACCTTGATATTTTCAAGGGTTACTGATCAGATTTTTTTATAAAATGTCCCTCAGTTAAGATTTGTCTGGTGTTTCCCCAAAATTAGAATAGGGGAATGTATCCTGGGGAAAAAGATCAGAGAGATAAAGTATAATTCTCATCATATTAGAGTAATGATATAAACTATCAATATGATTTATTACTACTGATGATGTTAATGTTGATCACCTGGCTTTAGGTCATGTTTGTAAAATTTCTCCACAATACAGTTCCTCTTTTTCCCTAAATTCTCCATATGTATTCTTTGAAAGAGGTCACTACATGTAGACTACACTTAAGGCACGAAGAGTTATATTCCTCTTCCTTAACAGTTGCAAAGTCTGCATCAATTATTTGGAATAATGTACTTTTAAAATAAAAATTAGGACATTTCTAGCCATTATTTACTCAAATAGTTTCTTCAGCCCTTCTCTCTCCTATCCTTCTAGCCTCCCATTACATTTTTGTTGTACAGCTTAAGACTGTTTCATAGGTCACTGACTTTTGCTCATTTTACTTCAATCTTTTCCTCTCTTTTGTGGACCGACTCAATTCTATTAATACATTGGCAAGTACACTGATTTTTCTTCTGCAAAATCATGTCACTGCTGAGTAAACCTAGCGTATTTTCATTTTCATTTTTGTTATTTTCAATTATAGAATTTCCATTTGGTTTTCTTTTGCAGTTTGTTTCTCAATTGAAGGTCCTTATTTGTTGAGCTATTATCATATAATTTGCTTTAATTCTTTGAACATATTTATAATAACTTCTCTGAAGTCTTTGACCACTAATCCATCAGTGCCTGCACAGAATAGTTTGTATGACTGCATTTATTTCCTGTATGGGTCACATTTTCCTTTTTCCTTTCAGGTCTTGAAATTTTTCATTGAAAACTGGAAATTTTAGGTAATATAATTGTTGGTCAAATTGCAATATTTCCAGACTCTCTTACCCTGCCTTAGTGCATCTCCATATCAATAGGTGTTTCCAAGGGGTAGAGAGAAATAGTCCATCTCTGTATCAATAGGTGATTACATGGGGGAGTGAGGGCATATCTGGACTGGAGAGGTTGGTAGGGTCCCTTTACTGCAGTCGGGTCATGAGAGACACGGACAAGCAGAAGTGCGTGACAGCTTGTAAGCAATAAATAGGTTTCTCCCATTTTATCTCTCCCTTTGACTGATTTCAGTTTCAAAGGTAATTTGCCCCAACCTGGGAAAATATTTTCCTCCTAGAGTTACAATAATGCAGACAATATGTTTATATTTTATTTTATTTTTAAAATAACTTACCTAGTTAATAAATTACCTAGAACTGCAGGGTATCCCCATCTCAGTGGTATATAGATGCTGATATCTCTGCTCAAATTTTTTTCTTATTATTTTTTTTAGCCTAGCTTATTAGTGGTTGCACAAATTAGTGGTCAATGATTAGTGCAGAGCTTGTGCTCAAACACTTTAATCTGGTCTTTGGTTCTCATCTCCAAGATCTCCTGCTAATTTTTTGATCAGTCTTCTACTTACCCCAGGTGGGACCACTCTCTTAGTAAAGTTGTGGGTTTCCTTTTTCCCATTCCCACTTTCTACCGAGTTTGCCGCTTTTAACTGACACTACCGCAGGGTTTTGTGTCTCACACAAAACCTCTGGAAGCAAAATTTCTGGTCTCCTCTCCCTTTTTCCTCTCCCTTGCAATCTCCATCTTTGTAATGCTACTCTTCTTGCCAACTGAACTGAAGGCGTTGATGGGAAGAGCCTCAGGCAAGTTGGCAGCAGAGGGCGGTTCTTACACGAATCTCTAACTAATGGTTTTCCAAGAATATCCTCTTTTCAATTTGTTATCTGCCTTTGGCAGTTTTCAAAGCCTGAAAGAATGGTTTTTGATGATGTTATTCAGTTTTGTACTTTATTTGTGTGTGTGTGTGTGTGTGTGTGCCTAAAGGATTCCCCAGCCTCTTCACACCGTCTTACTAGAAGTCTTTCTCCAATACTTTAACCAGAAGCCACTGGTCACTGGATCTCTGCCCATTAGTGACTCTTCATGGATTAAAATGATATTTTGTGAAAATTTTATTTTCAGAATCTGTTGTGCTGAACATTGAAAGCTATCTTCTTAGAACTAATAAAATTTTTCTGAAGTATATAAAAGATAAAAGCCACCCAATATGACTTAACTAGAACTATTTCATGCAAATTATATTATATAATTTAATATTAATAACACATTACAAGGTTTTCTCCCAGACCACAAACCATTTTAAATGATCAATTTGAAGTAACACCCTGATTATTCATTGGTTATAAGAGTTGCTAATTTACAGCAAGTATCATCTCAGTCACTAAGGAATTTGTGTTAACTTCATATTAAATATATCATTTAAGTGCATTTAAATAAATATTTACTCTTGTGTAGTGCATAATATGGGTCATAAAATGTCTATGAGTAAGTAAAAATATGAAAAGAATAGAAAATTCAAATTATGTATTTTTAAATAAGACAGGGTGACTTTGCTATTAAATTTTCTTATTTATACTTTTTCCTAGAGCAGTGGCACTTAAGCAGTACAAGAAATCCCAGTTTTTACTTTTTTTATAGTTTTCCATTTTCTATGTAGAAAACATGACAATACCAAAATTTGTTTTTAAAAAGTAAATGAAACAATATTATTATTGCAATTAATGAAAAATAATAAAAAACTTTAGCAAAAAATTGTTAGCAACATATATAGTCCTTTTGTATTTTATATGAAATGCATATTAGGTTACAAACTAATATTTTATTAAATATTTCATAAACTTCCAACCAATAAGTCACTATTTATAAGTTTATTCATTTGGATTGAATGTCTCATGTTATATAAATAGTATTATGTTAACAGTGAGATGTCACTTTACAAGCACCTTTGGGGATATGTATGAAGACATCTGATTCATATGGCTACATGGAAGAAAAATATTTGTTACTACACACATTTTATGTTAATCAACGTCAAATTCAATAACTAATACAAAGCTAAAAACAATCAGTTGTTTGTTTTTTAATCAGAAATTTCTAAAGTACAACTGTTACTGGAGACAGGTCCTTTTTTCTCATTGTGAGAAGGAATTCAAGAATGGATGCAAAAGCAACCAAGCTTTAAGAGTTTATTAGAAAGTGAGGTTTTATATAAAGACAAAAGTGCACATTGGAGAGCTGGGGCACAGGCAGACCAAGAGGAGGTCATGCTGAGGAGACAATAGGAGCCTTTTTATATAAAGGGAGATAAATATTCACTAAGTGGAGTTAGGTTTCAAAGAAACAGGTGGAGTTTTTCCTGAGTTCAGGCTTGCTCCGTCCTCATGTCAGGTTGAGTGATTTCTCATTATATTTGATCCTCGCTGGAACTGTCATGGTGTAGGGAGGTATAATTTATAGTATTTTAATGACAGAGGGGCATGATTTTTACCATGTCAATAGATTTTGGGGTGAAGTTTGGGTCAAGTTCTCCTACATGTTGGAACCACCAATTTCAGCCAGTCTGTATCTATATTCTCTCTCTACATTCAGTGGGAACAGTTTACACCAAATGTGCATAATGTAGTAAACGTCTAGCCAAATGTAAACACTGGCCAAAGTTCCTCTCCCCTTCTCTTGCTCTGGTCTGGCTCTCTACCTACTATAATGATATAGACTGGAAGGATTCTATCTTAAAGCTAAGATTCCATTTGAAAAAAAAAACAAGAAGTTAGGAAGTAAGATGCTAACATATTTTTTAGCAAACAGATAAAACTCAATGCACTCTACGGGCAGGGCAGACAGTCTTGACTGGTACGCTCCCAGAGGGAAGCTGCTGTCCTGGAGAGGAACCGGATCAGTAAATTTCTTGTGTTAAATTCATTTTGCAGAAGCCTGGAGGACTGATAAGAGAAGAGAAGGGACTTAATGTCTCTCACCGGGAGATAAGCATTTTGAGACCACTTCACAAGTTTACAACTCCTGGCCCTTTGAAAAAAATCCTTAGTAAAGGGAACCCCGAACCTTTCAGTGTTCCTTCTTCATGAGGACGCCCGCACTTTTTCTCTCGTTAAGTGTGTACCTTTAAATAAAGCTTTCTCAGTGCTCAACTTAATCATGTTTCGTCTCTCTGGGCTCTTGCAGCAGTAAGCATCTTTGTTTCTCTGCTCTTTCAATTTATTTCCAAGTCTTCACTTAGTCTCTGCTTTACTCCTGATAAGTGGGGAGAGGCTGCTGAGAGCTCAGGTTTGGGCCTGCAAGTTCCCAGCGCCTGGGTGACCCGGACAGAACTGCTGCTGTAGGAGCCCACCTGAACACCTCCCTTCTTCGGGAAGTTCTCAGAATATAATCTCACCCCATCCAATGCTCCATGGCTTTCCAAATCCTGGGGTGGTGGGGCCACGCAGTGCAGATCCAAGTGGACGTGGAATGCCAAGTGACCCTGGCTTTAAGAGATGGCAAGGGAATCTGCTCTATACCAAGAAAATACTTAGCAAGCTTTCCCTCTGCTCCTCTGCACTTACGTGCTCTCAGCTGCCTGCAAGGCCGCTGCCATTCATTTCTACTCTCACTCTAATGAATTCCTTCCTGACCTAGCTCTTCCGATCTGCTTAAGAATTCTTTCTCATTCAGAGTCAAGAACCCTCCCTTGCACAGGTTGAGTTTTCACCTGGTGTGCAGGGAGAGACCTCACAGACACAGCTGCCTGGCAACAGTAATGCCACAAATGAAATAACTCACCGTTGATAGTCTGAAAGCACTGCAGAATACCCTTCATGAAAACTATATAGCTTCCAATTTTATGCATTTGTGAAATAAGAGTTTTAATGCTTTGCTTTGTATCCTAACTTAGAGCCTTCAGTAAATTCTAGATATGAACTAAACTCAATTTAAGAACATGTAAATTGTTATTCTTCAATTAGATTGTTAGGATGAAAATTTTCTTATTTTACTCATTATCAGACTCTCTCCAAGGGAAGATATTTAATTTGGAAAAATAACAGGATAAACAATTTACAATATTTCATTGATGTTAAAATTAATATTTTTCCTATTTTAAAATCAAGAGATGTTTTACAATTTAAGGTGTCCGAAGGCTATAACTGGTGACCTCTCATTGTAGTAGGGAATGTGATGCCTATACACTGGGTGGCAATTTAGATTAAACATGGATTATGCAAAATGTGTCTCTATAAGTCAGTGGAAATAAAAAACAGTATATGATCTAGCTAAACTCTGCATGAAATGAAATGGGCGTTTGTGGCTAGGGTCTCACAGAAAAGAAACAGAAGAGACTGTTCAAGCAACATGGTAGTACAGCAAAATAACAATTAAAAATAAGATTGCCTGAGAACATGAACAGTTCCAGGGAGCCAGAGGCCTATGCTTGGCCAGTCAGCTACATCCAGGTGCAGACAGGTTGGGCACCTTGGCTTCTGTGACCCAGGTGACATGGCTGCCTTGAAGCTACCCAGCAGATGCCAGCACCCATTCTGTGCTTTCCTTCAGCCTGGCGACCACTGTGAGGTGGTATCCTGGGACCAGGCTACTTTTAGGGCCACCCACCCAGTCTTGCTTTCTGAATGTAAGGTGAGACAGAGGGTGCTAGGAGGAGAGGGGAGATGTGATCACACTGAAGAAAGGGTCTATGCACATGCATGCTTGTTTTTGTGACCAGCCCACAAGAAAAAATATAAACTGAAGTATAAATGAAGAGATTTTGTGAAATTACCCACACAATAGATAATGCATCCTAAATCACCACTCTAAGGCTAAGGAAAGTATATGAAAAATATTGGGAGACCCATGGTTAAATATGGTGATGGTGCTTTATCTTTATTTTCTCCAGAACATATCACTAAAATGACAGTCAAGGAATAAAAAAAGGCATAAAAACTGAACAACAAAAAGAATAAGAGTGGAAATAGAGCAAAGATATCAATCCTTGGAAACTGTAGAACGGGGAAGACAAGATAAGAGGTAACTAAGAAACCAGAGAGAGATGAAGATTAGGTCAATAGGTTAAAACGGACAAGAAGCAAGCCTCGTTTGGACCATAGATGATCCTACCTTTCCTAGAGCAGTATGGAGCGGAAAATAGGGGTGGTTCAAAGTTTAATAGCATCAGAGCCTGTAATGGTTAATTCTATGTGTCAAGCTGACTGGCAAAGGGTTGCCCGGATAGCTGGTGACCCTGGGTGTTTCTGGGCGTGCCTGTGAAGGTGATTCAAAAGATTAGTATTTCTGTCAGCAGACTGAATACAGTAAATTTCCCTCATCAACGTGGATCTGATCACAAGTCTGATCGCATACCCGAGTGGGTTGTGATGGGGAAGAGTTCCAGAGACTGGAGGAAAGATCTGGACACACCACATGGATATTAGGCTTATGGGGACTTACATACAGGGAGTCCAGGAGTGGCTGGCTGGACACGGTTGTCACTGCTATCCTGGACAGGGAGAGAACTGCTTATACTCGTTGATGAGAAAAAGACGATATGCTTTGCTAGAAGAGATTATTCTTGTGCGACCAGTGCCCCAAGAAGCAAAACCTTGGTCAGAAGAGTCTGCCTCCCAATAAAATGTTTCCATAGAGAAGGAAGGGCTAGATTCTGTGAGTCCCAGGCTATCAACATATCGCATACTTAAAATACCTCCCAAAAAAAGGGACCATGTGGACACATGGTTATTCTGGTATAAAGATTACAAGCAGATTCCCCCTTTTTATATTACAATAAGCTATGTCCCATCCAACAGTGTATTCAATCAAACAAAATTATACATGGGTAATTGTAAAAATAGTAATTCCATTTTAATAGTTATAATACTTGATTCTTCAAGACTCTATCCATCCCAAGTGATTAAATCATTCACGGTGATCTCTTTCTCTTTATTTTTGCTAATACATGCTTAGGAATAGCAATGAGAACCATTTCTTGTCAACCAAAATTGAGACAATGTATACTGGTTGTCTTCTGGGAAAGTTTTCTTTGCCCAGAATAAGAGGCAAGAAAAAGAGAACCCATGTTCTTTTCTACTCAAAGATGATTAAGCCATATGTGATGCCTATAACTGATAAACAAGCTTAAAGAGGAGTAGACTTAATGAACAGTAGAAATGGCAGATTGAGAAATGGAGTTTGTACCTCTGATGACATCAGTGGGTCAGTCGACCCCGCTTTGGATACAGCCATGCCCCTGGGCTCCTTGTTAAGTGATATAATAGATTATTCTATTTTCAAGATAACTTCATACATGGTTTTTGCTTATTTTTTAGTGAAATCATTTAACTTACACAATTATTTTAATTATCTATCTATTATCTTTCTATCTATCTATGTATTATGCTCTTTCTCATACATATGAGATTATGTATAATTAATTACAGGACAGAAATAAAGACTAAGTAAATTAAATATAATGTGCTTGAAAATTCTACACATTGAAAAACACATTTTCGATTGAACTTAACATTTTGATTTTGCCCTATTGGCATATGTAGATGATGAATACATCAGCTTTAAAGAAATAAGTCACTGGAAACTGTAATTGCCAGAAAAAAAATAGATTGTCTTAGGTCATGTACAAATAATTCACTGGCAAAGAATCAAAACAATTGAGCTCTTTTAAGGCTATAATTATATCATATTAGCATTACAAATGCTTCAATAAAGATAAGGATTAAAAAACGTAATTTTAACAGCATATGCTTCAAGCCTTATCAAAATTATTGCAATCATTTATTTAGTATAGAGGCAGCCAACTCAGATGTCTATAGGACCGAGTAAGTATGGTATACCAATGAAATAGGTAGTTGGGAGACAACAGAGATCTTTGAGAATACAAGGCCTATTTAAAGTGATCAACTTCTATGTAGTTTAAGTAGAGATTCTAGTTTTCCCAAATACTTCCTTTGTAACTGTTACTTTGGTGGCCTCCAATTAACCATACTTTCTATTATTCATGCCATTGTGAAAGCACCTTCCACAATCTGGAATTTGCCACGTGAGTAGATTTGCCCAATGAGATATTCCTAAGTGTGATGCAAGTGGAGTGTTAATAAGTGATAAGTTCTTGCACTTAGGGGAAGTTCTCTTACACTGTTCTCTTTTGGAACCCCGCCACCATGCTATGAAGCAGCCCAAATAGACAAGTAGAAAGGCCCACACGCAGGAAAGCTTCGACAATCGATAGCCTCAACTGAGCTCTCGCCCTTACCTCCTGACTGCTCCTTGCCTCTCATTTTACAATTAAGACATAAAATAAATTGTTCTAATTCACTAAACTCTGAAGTGGTTTATTTCTCAGAAAGAAATAATTAGACACTCCTCAGATTCAGATTTTGACCGCTAATTAAAAAAAATCACCTTATTCTTACACTATAGATGATAAGCAGGATAAATATAGAATATGTAACCTCTACTCTAGTTTAAATGTCCCATTTTACTGAAGAAATGGATGTCCAAGAGGTCAAATGGTAAGTTTTCAAAATCAGTGGTAGAGCCAGGCTACAGTATGCGTCTCAACAAATATGTGAATACCTATCAGATGTTAGATATCATATTTAGACTAGATGCCCTCACAAGCCAGTCACAGATGGGTTTTCCAAGAAATTGTGGTAAAGTTGAAAAACATGTAAACAGACCATTATTGTACACTACAATATATACCATACTAAACCTTTTCCAGTGTTTTCCCATTATCCAATTCCACCTACTTAAAAGAGAATGGTTTTCTCAGCTTGTGTAGTAAGAAGAAAGGTGGCTGGTAGAATGCTGGAGTTAAGCTTAGAGTAGAAGGATGATTTATTTAAATTGTTGGATAGGTTTTTTTTTTAAATCTATCCTTAGTTTCATTTAGAATCCATCCCTTCCACTTTATGAAGTATAACATATTTGTGTTCCATAAATACTGAAAAAAAATTAAGAGTACAATGTTCTAAGGAACTCAGAATAGCAGTCCTAAAGCCTACCCTAGCATCTTACCATATGTATGTTTCATTTTCAACATCCTTCTTGTCAACTAAGTGTAAATAATTCTAAGTTTTCTACCCCTGACTGGTTTGTGAGCAAAGGCTTAGAATAGCCTGACAGTCAGCAAAAACTGTTATAAAAGCTTCTGTTATGAGTCACAGGAGGAGATTAAAGCACAGCCCTGTCACTCTGCGGAAAAAGAACATGTTGCTCATGGCTGGTTATTCTCTTTTCCGAGCACTGAACTTGGCAGTAAAATCAGTAGAAGTAAATGGCAAAGGCATGGGACTGGCAGGGACACCGCAGCCCCTGTGGAGAGGCTGTCTACACACGACATAACAATAACCACAGGGTCTGCGGGGCAGCCGCATGCGTACTGGCTTCACTGGAGAAAATAATCAAGTGGCAAGAATAAAGTTGAAGCTTCAAAATAAAGGTGCTTGGCTGCTTAGAGCATAAAGTCGGTGATTAGAGGAAAGATATTCAATAAAATGTTTAGAGATGTTAACTGAGGACAATAAAATGACAGAAAAAACACTTTTATATTAAAAAAACATTGTATTTATTACTAAAATTGATTACAAAGAGATAATGTTTTCTGTCTCTCTCTTTCCATACCTCTAGATGTGTCTGATTATCATTAGGTCTTTTATTCTTCACTTTATTACTTCGGGAATTTCAGTATGTATTTCTGAATTATTTTTATTTCTTTCATATTTATTATATTATTTCAATTAGGCTTATTTAAAATAAGCTATATTTGAATGTGAAATAATTTGAAGAATTTTTTTTTTACCAAGGCCTCTGGCCATCAAGTACCACTTCCCATCAAAATATGTCCCTCTAATAACTTGACGTCTACCACACATACAGTAACAGTGAAATGCAATGGTAGAGTATGTGCATTTGCATACTACAGAACAGGATGCAGAATTGGCTTTTGCCTTGAGGCTCTACTTACTATCACTGTATGTTATTTGTGGAAGAGTTAGTACCATTTTATTTTTTGAAGAGTTAATATTTGTTCTTTCAAATACCTTGTGACAATAATAAGGAATATGTCATTTTTAAGGATGATTTACTGATTTCCTAAGTTACATACACTTAATTTTGAATTTGGCACAAGCCGTGAGATTTTCATATAACCGCATTTACCTTTCAGTGTTCGGCCTGCTGTATCACGGGAACTCACTTCCCGGTTGTGACAATATGAGAAGGGAATGGTGCAGTGTGAGCAAGGGTTTCCCAGGAAGCACATCTAGTCCTTCATTTGAAAACCAGTTAATGAAATTTGCCATGTTATCAGACAAAACAAGGAAAACCATACAAGGATATAAATAAATTCATAAAAAGCATTTGAGAAAATTAAAGTTCATTTATAATAATATCTCTCAGCAAGCTAGGAATAGAAGGAAGCTTTCTCAGTCTGACGAAAGGAAGCTAGACAACATCATATGTCACGGTGAAAGATTTAATCCTTTCTCCTTCAGATCATGATGAACAAGCGATCATTTCCACCCTCCCACTTACACTCAACAATCTAGCCAGGGCAACAAGGCAAGAAAGATAAAGACAAGGCTTCTATGTTGGAAGGGAAGGAGTAAAACTCCTTATTTATAGATGGCTTGATCATTAATGTAGAAAATCAGAGGGAATCTACAAAGCTATTAGAACTAATAAATGAATTTAACAGTGTTGCAGGATACAAGATCAATTGGAAAACTCAAATATATTTCTATATATTAGCAATAAACGATTGGAAATTGAGACTTTAAAATGCCATTTATAATAGCATTAAAATATGAATTAATTAGGCATAAATCTGGCAAAATACATTAACATTATTTTCTACCTATGTTATATATATATAATAAATATATATATATTACCTGTACACTAAAAGTTATAAAACATTGGAAAGAAAAACTAAAGGAGATCTAAGTGAGTGAAGAAATATATCTTGTCCATTGGTAGAAAGGACTCAGTTTTGATAAATTGTCAATATCCTAAATACATGTATTGATTCAATTCAATCCCTATCAAAATCTCAGCAGGCTTTATTTTTATAGGAAGAGCTAGAAAATTATAAAATTAATATGGAAATTCAAAGGACCTGAATAACCAAAATTACTTTGTAAAGAAAAACAAACATTGAGGACTTATACTATCTGACTTCAAGATTTATTATAAAGCTATATTAAGACATAGAATATCGGTAGAAAGAAAGATGAAAAGAACAATGTAACAGGATTCCTGAAATTAAACCACACATACATGGTGTCTTATTGTTTTAAAAAGTGTCAAATAAGTTTAACCAGGAAAAGATAATCATCTAAACAAGAAGTGCTAGAAAAGTTGCATAGTAATATCTTTAAAAAAATCTTTGTCCCTAACCTCATACTGTATACAAAAATATACTCAAAATGAATTTTTAATATAAATGCAAGAGCACAAACTATAAGACATTATATACTGGCAAAAACCTTAGTGTCTTGGGTTTTGCAAAGATATATAACAGAATGTATAAAATATAAAAGAGAAAATCAATAAAGTGTACTTTATCAAAATTTTAAAATTATTCTTCATAGTACACTACTATGACAGTAAAAAGGTAAGTCATAGACCTGAGAAAAACACTTACAATATATATGTAAAAAACATACTTGACAAAAGGCTAATGTCTAGAAAATACAAAGAACTTTTACAATTTGAAAATAAGAAATCTAAATTCTCAATTATAGATGGTCTAAAGATTTTAATGGACATCTCAATGAACAATAGGTATAAATGGTAAGTACATGAGAAGATGTTCAACATTACTAGTCATTAAGAAACTCCAAATGTGAATTATATTGAAATAGCAAAACACCCTTAACTAGAATGGATCAAGTTGTAAACATTGGTTATACCAAGTCTTGACTGGGCTATGGAACATTTGGAGCTTTCTGTATTTCTAGCAGGAATGTAAAATATGAAAGTAGTGTGAAAAACAGTTTTGCAGTCTCTTAAAAATTTAACTTGCCATACAACACAGCAGACTTATATGTGGATATCTACAGCATATTTACTTCTTAAAGAAAAACACCCAAATTTCCCTTAATAAATGGATAAGCAAATTATGGTATAAAAGAACAAACTGAATGACTGACACAATGAAGGTCTGACAAGGGTGTAGAACAATAGATACTTACATTGCTTGTGGTTAGGAAAATTGGTCCAAGCTCTACAAACTGACATTATTCTCTTATGACGAATATAGAGCTGCCCTAAAAACCAGGAGAAAACATTGATTAATATCAAAAGTGTTTATAATAGCGCTCATTTCAGCTTTATTCATAATAGTAAACAAATACAAAGACGAAAACAAAACTGTGGCTGAAATAGACATGCATGGCTTGGGCTTAACTTCAAGAAAGGACTCCTTCCTAGCCTTCAGAACCTGCCTCAGCTTCCTGACCTATGAGTATTCTTCTTAGGGTGACCCCTGTCAATTAACTGAGCAAAGCGGTGTTGCCTTAGGTCTTCTCTGAGCAGCATGCAGCCAATGGAAGAGCAGGCAATAGGAGCCAGGATTGCAGTCTTTTGGGAACAACCCCCATGCAATGAGTTACTAAGGACGCCTCCATTTTCCAGCAAGGCAGCACTCCTCTGCTGAGCCATCTTTGCTTTGAACTTCCCTACTGGTCTTGTTCAGAGTGTAGTCTAATGATGCTCCCTTCCCTTTTATCTCAAGTGTTATTCCCAAATATAATATTTGTGCATCTAATTCTACCTCACTACCTGCTTTCCAGAGAAATCAACAAGCACAAACCCACCCATGAATTAGTAAATAATAAGCAGGTAATAATATGTTCATATAATGGAACACTTCTCACACTAAAAACACACAAAAAAACCACACAAAAAATCACTAAAACCAAGCCACTAATACACAAACCAACATAGATGACTCTCACAGATATTTTCATGAACCAAAAAAGCCACACACAAAAGAACATATAATGTGTGGTTCCATTAATATAAATTTCAAGAAGTGGTAGCCTAATTAATGGTGATAGAAACTGGAATAATGATTACTGCTGGGTTGAAAGTCAGTTGGGAAGGGGCCTGTCAGACATTTCTGGGTTATAAAGATAATTTTTATATGGATCTGGGTAGTGCTTCATGGGAGTAAACCTATATAAAAATCACTGAGTTGTACTCTTGTGATTTGTATACTTGATGCACCCTATTGAATGCATTTTATATTTCATTTTATTCCCCTGTACACACATACACAAAAGAAATTTTGAATTAATATTTGGTCCTACTTTGTTTAGTCGATATTTGGGGCAGCCAAATATTGCCAGAAAAATTCACACAAGTATACATTTCAATAGAAAAAATAAATTCATCATCTTTATCTTCTATTACACCTTAAATTCTGCCCTCAAATCTTCTTACATTTTTTAAATTATTTCTTCTGACAATTTTTAGTAGTGACTACTTAACACATCCTTCATATTTCTAATTGTCTTAAAACTATGACTCTTATCATCATCTTCTCATCTCTCTCTCATCATTTTTACCATTATATAATCTTACCTCTCATTTCAAAGAGAAAATAGAATTGAATAGGGCATAATTTGCTTACATTAACAGAATTATAAAAAATAAGAAATATAAGAATTACAAAAGAAACAAAATTGCGATTGCAAATGATATTACTAATACAAAAATACACAGAAAAAAATGTTAAAATTCAAAATGTATTTATAGCAAGATTGCTGGACATAAGAGCAATAGAAAAATACAGTTGCATTTTTAATGCCAGCAAAAATTAGTAAAAAACTGATTTAGAAGAATGATATCACAGAAAACAGCCGAGTAACATGTTCAAAGAACCATTCCTTCCACAGAAACAACCACACCAGACAAAGACCGACAAAGCCAACTTTTTGCATCTCTGAAATCTAATCCCAAACTCACAGAAACCAAGTGATGACCTAATGAAGGAAGGACAGCTGAATTTCAGTAAGAGTGTAGTGGCATTTTTACTCACCAGTTTCCCATCCCCCATTCCCTGGTTAGGTGGTGGCCATGTGGATGGTGGCCCTCATTCCTAGTGTAGATTGCTGGTGTCAAGAGGCCAAGATGGACCTTTTACTTAACATACTGTTGTGTGTTTTGACCTGGCTGGTGGTTTCCTGAAGGACTGTCAAGAAAGCTGACTTTTGATTCATCTTCCCCCCATGCTGGTCTGCTGTGGGTTGCTGAGTGTTGGTGGTTGTGCCTGTTGAAAATTCAAGGATATACACTGCTCATGCTCGTCTGAAGAAGGGGGCAGCAGATGGGCGAACAGAAGACAGACCAAAATCCAATAAGGTAGAGCCTGAAGAGAAAGTTTCTTACAATAATAAGAGCTCAGGAGGGGCACCACATATGATGGGGCAAGTAGAGTACATTTGCCCCCTGTGTGTGCCCAGATGGATGCATGCCCAGTCCTGAGAGGTCACTGAGCTTGCATCTCTGCCAGATCCGTGGGCTTTGCAAAAGCAGGTTGTAATGTGCAGAGTAGTAGCAGCCTGCTTTAACAGTGAAGGAATGCCCCCAACTCAGAGTCAAGTTACAAGGACTGGGAAAGTTTTTATTCTTTTGACTTCATGCATTTAGGTAAATCTCTGACAGGTGACTGATGACCACTTAGATAATAGAACAGAGAATTCAGTGACCACACATGACAAAGTTCATAGCTTTTGAAAAACAGTTTGGGAATGTCACTAAACAAATGGACAGCTCCAGTCTTAAAAATCAACAACAGTATATCCTGGGGAAGGGGGAGAATCAGTAAAATTAACACATTATTTATCATCAGAAAGAATGAATGTCAAAAGACATTAGATGACATTTTCAAAGCACTGAAAGAAAAAAACCTGTTAACCAAGAATCCTATATCCAACAAAGCTATCTTTCAAAAATGAAAGCAAAATAAAGACATTCCTAGATAAAAATACCAAAGGAACTTCTTGCTATTAAACCTGTGTACTAAGAAGTACCAAAGCAAGTTACTCAGGCTGAAAAGAAGTGACACCAAAAAGTATTCAAATCTGCATGAAGACCCAAAAATTATTGGTAAAGGTAATTATATAGGTGATATAAAACACAGTAAAATAAGTACTTCTTCCCCTTTATTATGTTATTTAAAAAGTAATTGCATAAACAGTTCTTATAAAATTGATCATTGGGCCTGAAAGTTATAAAAATATAATATACTTGATAATAGGAGAGGGTAAGAATGAAGCCATATTGGAATAAGGATATAACATCAGATGGTAAATCAAGTCCATAAATAAAAATGAAGAAAATATGAGATGATAAATATAAAGGTTAACATAAAAACCATGTAAATATGTATTTGCTCTCCTTTATTCTCTTAGCTTTTTAAAAGACCTCAGATTTCATAAAAACAATACTTGTAACTAAGTATTATTGAGTTTGCAGTAGTAATGGTTGAACAATTGCATAAACATACTAAAAATTCACTGAAGCATACACTTAAAGTGCTTGAATTTTGTGGTATGTAAAATATATCTCAATAAAGATTTTTATCTTTAAGAAAAATGATAGGAAGATAGGTTGTAAGTAAGAATGATTCTGCTGAGGATACAAACAACAGCTATTTTAGAAAAAGCAAAGATCTGAAGAATTTACCTATGGAAAATAAAATTTTAAAAATCTAGTGTTTAATTCCTTCATGTCTATAGCCTAATTTATTTTTCCCGTTTTGGAATTTGTGTGAGTTTTGTCACTAGAAACACAGCAGGGAAAGATTGAGTGAGGAAGACAATGATAGTCCTGTTGCAATGGGTTATTTTTTATCTAATTAAAATCCTTATATATTTACCTAAATGTGATTCAAATGCACATTTGCATAAGAAAACATGAGGTATCATTTTTTTCTTAGCTACACTATAACATAAGATATCTACCAGCTAAATAAAAAAACAATAAAATTACTACTGCTCTCATTGGTAACTTCCACCATTAGCCCTGTGCTCTATCCGGAGCCTGCCATACAGAAATAGACTTCTAAAAAATCCCATTCATTATATTTATTTTTAGAGTAAAAGATGACTTACAGGAGGTTCTAATTAATATTTGTACAATATTTTAGTTCAAATCTCCTCAGATTAAAAAAAAAGATGGTTCTTATTTAAAGAATCTCTTCTCACTAATTAAAGGAAACATAGGAGCCAAATTATGATGCTGTGTCTTCATTGACTGTTGAGCACAGTCCTGCAGCTCCTGTTAGTTTTCTAACTCACTGCTTTGATGTTGTGGGTGAGCTTCGAAAGGACACAGTGGCATTCATTATATGCTCATTCTAAGTTTGCTGTTACAGCAACAAATATTTATTGGAGAAAAAGGCTCAAGAAAAAGGAAAAGGAAAAACTGCATCTGTGGATATATGTCTTATGGTAAATTAGGTTGTGGTTACATTTTTTATATTTTTTTCTCATATTTTCAGTGAAATAAGTTCAGGTTAAAATCAACATCAAGTGTGTATTCACAAGGGAAAGATCTGAGCTAGGAAAGGATGATTGCTGGGATGCAGTAAAATACATGATGAATTTGTATGTTTATGAATCTCGGCTACATTTGTACTTGGTTTGTTTATTCATTGACCTAATAATAGAGCTCCTTAAATTGTTGTCTTCATGGACGTGCTCTAAAATAGATACACCATAATGAAGAATAACTCTGATCTCTGATTACCATAACATTATTTTCTGATTACATTATTTTCCAGCCAATTTTCTCAATCTGTAAAGGTTACTAACCAAGGAGATCCTTGAATTTGGACATAGACCATTAGTACTTTTTAAATAGCTGATATTTCACATTTCCTGTGTTCTTTCTTGCAGTTCCTTCTCTCAAGTCCCTATTGTTAGTAAGGCCATTTGGTGCAGAAGAACTCCAATTAACGCTTTTGGTGCTGGGCTCCGCAGAAATACTGGAAGTGCTGCAAGCGAAAGGTGTGTAATAGTAATGATCATGGTGATGATTTATCAGGTGGTGATGATGATTATAAAGCTCTCACTTATTAACTTTGGTCAGATGTATTATTATATTATCCCATAATTTCCTCAAATGAGACATGTGAAAAAACATTATGATCCCCATTTTAAAGATGAGGAAATGGATGTGCAGAAAATTTAAGAAGCTTTCCAAAGTTTGCACAGTAATTAAATGGAGAAGGTATATTTCAGACACTCTTTTCCTGAATCCACTTTGATTCACAGCCTCTAAAGGAGTTCTAGAATTATTCTAGTCCACCTTAACACACACACATACAATTATATCACAGTTATATTTATTAGTCAGATATATTTCTCTTAGTAGAATAAACACTATATTTTAAGACATTAACTCTGCATCATAAGTGGAACAAAAGTAGTTGTATCTTTTATCCACACATAGTCAAGGAAGGGTTCAGCTTAATAAGAGAGAAAAGACCCTTTATTTTATATATATATATATATATATATACATATAAAATGATGTTTTGGGGCAGAGTTTTGTTCTGATTCTGGTACTTTTTACCCTCCTCTATTTTTAAAACTTATCCTCAGAAAATAACCTAGATTTTGGCTGTGATCTCCTAGGAAATTTTAACTGACTAGCTACTTCTGAGCTGATCCATTGTGGAATCAGTACATGCAAAAGCAATCCATTTTATTTAAGAAGATTTTTAAACATTGCCTAATTTCAATGTCAGGGTAGAAAATGCTGTGGGAAGTGAAATCTATTCTCCTTGATTTTGTTGTATCACCAATCTAAGGAAAATATTAGAGATTAAAGAGGAGAAACATTAGAATGACTGACAACAGTGACTGAAAACAATACAATGATTGTTTTTAATACCACGTCATTTGAATGTAACAAAATGATATGTTGCAAGGGTAACATTTCTCAATGATAAACATTTTAAATATAAAGCATAATCAACCAGCTTTTCCAAGTTTAATTTTTAAATAAATATCTCTTTTTGTGTTCTAGAGTAATTTCCCCTAAATGATCATTTCTCAACTGCTGCAAATTTCCTTATCCTTTATAAATGGTAAGCCTGGGAAATATCTAAAGTGAAGATCTTTTCCACTTTCATGTCTGCATCATTCAAGTTATTGTCTACTTGAAGGCTCAAATTGAATCCGGAGCAATGTGTGTAGATGGTGAGAGCTGGATAGTTAATGTTCAAATATAATAGAGTTTCTCAACTCAAAATAGGATCTGGGAACTCAGAACTGAGAAGAACCTTACTCAGCTTTTAAGAACATTTGCCTACTGTGACTGATGGCCTAACGTGCTGTAGGGAGGCATTACTTACAAGTTGTGTATCCCCTTTATTCATCCCCTAACCCCGTTTTTTTTTAGTTGCCTTAGAGGGCTCAGATCCTACCACTGTCTTTCTGACTTCCAAGTCTCAGGGGTTATGCTCAAACTACATCTTCCCAACAACTTTTTCTGTTTCAGAATTATTCTTCTATCTTGTCTCAAAATCAGATGACTTTTTAGTTCAATTTTTATATTCCCTATTAACAGGTGTGATAAGTTAACCCATCCTAATTGATGCTACAGAGTTCCTGTGGTGTCTCTGTCTCTCTCTCAGTCACACTCTCTGATTTATTCTTCTATCCAATCATTTATTCATACATTTAATGAACCTATTGGTTTGTGCTAGACATAGGCTCTAGGGAACCAGTTGCCTGAAATATAAGTTCAAATCAAGCAAGATTAGATAGTTGTATAAAAACAAGTAACTGGAATATGAGATAAAAATTGTCCCATAAACGTACGTGTTAAAGTATTTTAGAAGAAAATATTTGTTTGTTATGAAAACAAAGGAAAAACAAATTTAGTCTGGAAACAACTGGAATTTTTTTTCAGGGAAGTGTCATTTTTAAAAATTAAAAAGTGAATGGAAAGAAAAACAAAGCTAGGCAAAGAAAACAGCAAGAACAAAGCATGTAGACATGAATGTTTAGAGAAACAGTGCTCAGATTAGGCTCCCAGGACGAGAAGCATCAATTCCACATAGTAACTTGTTAGGAAGGCAAACGTGCGCCTGGCCCAGACCCAGGGAGTAAGAACTCTGGGCATTGGCACCAGTGATATGACTCGTAATCATGCCTCCCAGGGGATTTTCATGAGAACTACAGAGGGAGTCTAAAAAAAAATAACTATTCGATATAGCACCAGTGTAGGTCATTCAGCTGTGAACTGAAAACAGATCTGAGTTTAATTCAGTAGTCAGTTAAGAGATGCAACATGTTGTAAGCTTAGAATTCACATGTTCATAAGAATTTTGAAATGATAACTCTGATGGTATTGTTGGCATTCAATCAGGTTGATGAAGAGACTGGAGACTATCAGTAGTATATGAATAAAGTTTTAGCATCAGTAGTGGCAGGAAGGATGGAGGGGAAAGGATACATCTAAGAGAAACTGGAGATGTAAAGTTTTTCAGATAATTTATGTCTTTCAGCAGAATTATCTGGAGAAAAGTTTTACCAACAAAAATGCAATACAGGAAATTTTAAGAACCAGAGCATGTTGCTGAGTAGTGTAAGGTCACTGGACAGAACTTTGTGCTACCCTGCAAAGCAAACTGATCTCCTCATGGCAATGTGCAATACACAGCATGGAAAAAGCAAAGAGAGTCATTGTCTTCTGTTCTTTGTGTTCTTCAAGTAAATTAAGTAGATTTGTGCATCTCTAAACTCCAATCATGGGTTAGATTCAACTCAGCTCCCAAATGGTTCCTAGACTCCATGCAAGACCATTTGCTTCCGTAATCCAGGTTCTTTTCTAGCCTGGCCAAAAATATTGTAACAGTTAAGTAGTTTTCTGGCAACACTTGAAAAATGAACTCCTAAATTTGCCTGCAGAATTCAGAGAAAACTTCAAAAAAAGAACTGGCATTTGAGTTGAATCTTTAATATTGCATAGATGTATGTTGACGGAAGAGGAAACGGTATTCTGGAGAAAGGAACTATATGAACAAGATCACAAAACACATGGATCTATGGCTATTTAGCAAAAATAATTATTAGATTGAGAGGTGCTCATGCCTGGGTTTTGACCAGCTCATTCTGGCTTCACAGTATTTCATTTTTAGGAGGAATACGTTTTGAGGAATAGAGGACAATAAATATTCTCAGTACTCTAAGTAAGAGAGGAGTGATGGTGGAAAGGCAATACCAGTGGAGATAGTGGGGTTATTAGATTCAAAAACTGGGGCAGGTACATCTTCCAGTTAGCAAGCAGCAAGCAGTCCTGAGCAGCCCACTTTTCTACTCTGAGTGTATTTAGTTGTGATCTTGAAAGCAACTCCGGTGCACTGCCTCTCAAAAATGTTTGTCGCATGGACAAATTTTTAAATTTAATTTCACTTTGCTCTGAAGAGGAAACCATCACTCTAATCTGTAAGGATTTTGCTTATTCTAAGGCTCGCACATACATTAAAAGGAGACTCTATTATTATCCCTTCTTCTAGGGAACTTGTGTTTGAAGCTTTATTTTGGCTTCCAGCTCTCTCGGGTTCCCATCCAAACTCCAATAGCAGGTAATGTCATTTGGCTGTCTTCCCACCCCAGGAGGGCGCTGTCAGGGACAGCGGGCCAGGAGCGCGTGGTGGGGCTGCTCCACGCTCGGCCCTCTTCCACCTGCCCCTCCATGCGCATCTTCCTTCGAAGTACGAGACAGCTTGATAGCTTGAATACTGCAGATAAAGTGGAATACTTAAAATTAAGCCCAACATTCTCAACTCCAAATGCATGCTCTTTGTGAAATACCTAGGATGGAACACAGTAGTAAATATGTAAGTATAGCATATTGTGTTAAGTGTAAAGACAGCTATTGAGATGGCTTGAATTGTCTCCTCCTCCCTTAATCAAAAATATATATATATGTTGGAATTCTAACCTTCAGTACTTCCGAATATGACTTCTTTTATAAATAGGGTCATCACAGAAGCAAGCAAGTTAAATGAGGTCATTAGGGTGAGCCCTAGTCCAATACGACTGGTGTCCTTGTAAAAGGGGCAGTTTGGACACTCAGACAGGGAGAATATCATCTGAGGACTGGAGTCATGCTGGCACAAGCCAGGGAGCCACCAAAGCAAGGAGAGGCTCATACGGGACTGTTACCTAGAGAGAGCAGGCCCCCGCTGACACCTCCATCTCAGGCTTCTAGCCTGGAATCGGGAGACGAAAAATTTCTGTTCTTTAAGCCACTCAGTCTGTAATACTTCATTACAGCAATTGTAGCGAACTAATACAGGGACCTAATGCTTTCTTAATCTTACTATAAAGTTTACTATAAACTTATCTATTTTGATGATTCTATTTATTTCATATATTTCTTTAACTGTTAACCTGCTGTCAATATAACAATCATTTCAAATCAGTTCAAATAAAAATGAATAATGCCACAAGACTAGTTTTCCAATATGGCAAAATAATATCTTCAGATATTAACTTGTATTTGTTCTACCTCTACCTTCCTATTATAGGAATGTAACCAGAAATTTTATATTTTCTTATCTCAAGGGAATGGATGACATGGGGTTTAAGAATTTATAAAACATAAACCAACAAAAGATACATTGCTAATAGTCATTTGTGGAAGCCACATCTCATTGAGAAGACTATGTTTGGAGAACCAGAGAGGAAAGAAAAGGAAGAGAGGATAGATTTCCCGTAGACTAAGGATAATAAAGAAGTCTATGGTTTACGGATTAGTAGTAACTTCATCTCCTTGCAGAGCCCCTGAGGAGGGCAAAAAACCTCATCACAGAGTAGCTGTGCACATGAATGGATGAGGTAAGGCCTAAACATGCAGGTCCCCATCCTCATTCAAGATCTCCGTGTGTGACGGGCTCTAAAGATGTCCAGGAAAATTCTTGTTCTCTGGTTACTCAATCAAACACTAATCAAGGTATATTGGAAGCGATATTGACTTTGTCATTGGGGTTCTCACCTTAAAATAGGGAGACTATCCTGGGTTAGGTGGGTGAGTCTCATCTAATCACATGAGACGTTAAAATAAAAAAGAATTCACTGACTGGAGTCAGAGATGGGGCAGAAGATAAGGTGGAAAAAGCATGTGTGTGTGAGAAGGGTTTGACACGGCTTTGATATTCAGGGCCAATGCTCTGATACCTCAGAGACACCGCTGGGGGTTCAGCGCATATACCAGCTGGCAGCCGGCAAGGAAATTGGGCCTCCGTCTCAAGCACGAAGTGCGGATTCTGCCAATAACCTGAATATGCTTGGAAGTGCGCTGTCACTGAGCATCCCGCCGAAGTCCAGCCGCCTCGCACTTTGATTTGGGCCTTGTGAAACCTCGAACGAGGAAAGCAGGCAAACCAACTGGGACCGCTGGCATACAGGATTGTGAAACGGTGCTTACATGTTATTTTGAGTTTAGTTTGTGGTAGTTTTTGTCATGGCACTAATAGAAAACAAATACACCATGCTTCCCGGGTGGCCTAGTCAAGAGTTGTTGCTCCTCAAGGCACCGAGGGGTCTTGGGCAAAAGAGGCCATCATCAGTGAGCACAACAGGATGAAAATTGGAGATAGATTTCCTATTTTAAGCCTCCAAAATTATCATGTAACTTCAAGAATTAAGAGAAGACCAATAATTATGAGCTGGGCTTGAATTTAAACAAAACAAGGAAATGTTACCTTGCATGTCTGAGTTTACAAACTGTGAAGTGAGTTTATTCAGTACTTTTCATCTCCTCTATGCTAATATTTCATATGCCAAGGGCTTTCATATTTATATTACATGGTCTACCAGCCCCACCCAGTTCCAGCGTCTTCATGCCATTAGCCCTTTTATATTCCTCCCAGAGCCTCCTGCTCTGACATCACCAACATATAAAGCTTGTTTCTTGGTATTTGTTAGATTCAACTAATATATTTTGATCACCTATTGGGTTAAACAACTTCTAGTTCTGTGTAATAGCATTTAATTGTCTCATTCTATAAACGAAATACTCTATCTCTCACTCACGTAAAGATGAATCCTAACTCAGGATGTTACATTCAGTAAGAAGGAGAGTAAGGGCTCAGATTCATGTCTGCTTGGTCACCATGCTAAGACGTGACTGCTTACCCAAGCATCAGTTGGAAGGTGGCCATTTAACAAGAGTCTTGTAAAAAAGAGAATTGTGGGCAGTCTTATGCATTACCCTTCCCTGTGGTCTTTTCATTCTGATGAGGCATAGGACCAGGAATCAAAGTCCGAGAACAGGAAGTCCACCCAGGCACTGGAAACCAGGACTACCATTCAAACATTTTCCTGATCTCAACACCACATGACATAAAGATGACGTCTAGTGAAATGGACTTGAATTCATTTTTCTTTAACATTCCCTCCCCTGGAGACAATACTGCTGTGACTTGAGTTCATGGTGCTATTACTGCACCTCCTGACTCATGTGTTCTTCATTGCTCTCTCCTCTGTGCCTCTGTCTAGTCAGCTGTTACGCAAAACAGAAGGAAAAAGGACAGTCAGCCCAGGCGTGGTCCTCAGCACCTCAGGAAGACGATGTTACTAGGTCTGCGTCTCCAGCAAGGGCCCTTAAGTGAAGACATGCTCTATTTTTGTGGGCTAGCTCTGAGATACTTGGCATGTGCCCTAATTATCCTAGGTGTTTCCCTGAAATAAATAACAATAATGAAACACTAATGGTTTCAAGCTAAAACCAATGGTCTCATTTTCAACATATTAATATTCTTAATTAGCTTAAAATTACTCCCGTAAAACTTCATTAACAGAGTAACTCCTGCTTTTAGTTTGAATCACAGTTAAATACAAGCTGCCAATTTAGTATGAAGAGGTATATAATTAAAAGTTACTGGACTGGTCCTATAAAATTTGGAGGCAAATTAGAAAGAATTCCTATTATCAAAGTGAAAACATTCAAATTTTGAACTTTTAGCTTTAACACAACATAAACTGTTTTTAAGAAAAAAAGGAGAGAAGAGGAAAACACTGCATTATAAAAATGCAAGTGAAATTTACAAGAACAAAGCAGAAGAAATAGAGTATTTCCAGTTTGGCCAAATAATTAACTAATCCTTTTCATAAACATGACATGATGCAGAACAATATTTCTCTAAAGTTTGAGTAGTTTGAATATTAACCTGGGTAAGTTGACTATTGTACTCTTTCTTTATTTTCAAAGATGTTTGGGGCATTTCCGAGGAAGAGAATATTTTAAATAGCATTAGCTCATTATAGTTATGAAAACTGAGTGACCTCTGATAATCAGAATATATTCTTTGAGGGACATTAGTTCCCAGATGATAATTTTCCTATAAAATTTTTAGCAGTGTGAAATCCTCAGAGAATTGTGTGATATATCTTTAGATATAGAGAACTATTATTTCTTTATGGAATATTTGAAGCCAAACTTTATTCCTGAATAACTTCCGTCAGAGCAGTGAAAGAAATGAATCTGTATTTTGGATCCACAGTATATTAATTTTTTAAATATGGAACTTTAGAAAGTGTGTTTGTGTCTTACCTCTCAAATCTCAAAGACTTTATGCTGGTAAAAATGAGAAAATGATTACTGCTTTATAATTTTAAGCTTCTATTGGCACAGAACTACCTTATCCTCTCTTCCTCTTAACACTGTTTTTCAAAGTAATTACTCAAAATTTTAAAATGTTAGCATTCAGACTCAGTCATTTCAGCCATTTCTTTATTGCTCATCTCAGGAAATGTACACAGATGGTTGAGCCCAAATCCTAAATGTTCTCCTTGACTCCTGTCTAACTGGTCTTCTGGCTTCTACACTTCTGTCCCTTGCAGTTCATTCTCCAGCAATAGAATGGTCTTTTTAAATCCAACCAAATCCTGTTACTTCCAAGTTAAAATCCTCAAGTGACCTGTTTCATTTAAATATCATCTAGATTCTATACCTTGACTTTCACATCATGATTTACTTCCAACTTCAACTTTTTTTTTTTTTGGTAAGGACATCAGTAGTTTATTTCATTTTAATTTTATTTTATTGTGGTAAGAACAATTGAGATTTATCCTCCTAACAAATTTTTTAATGTATGATACATGATTCTGGCTATAAGTACAATGCTATACAGCTGATAGCTAAAGCTTATTCATCTTGCTCAGCCGCAAGCCTAGGCCTTTTGATTAACGACTCCATTCTTATAACACAGGTCCTGCCCCTCTTCTGTGGCCGAGCCAGACTTCAGTTTGTTTCGTTCCTGAAACCCCCAAGCTTGTTTTAATGTTAAGGCCTTTGCTCTCGGTGAGCCTCCTGCCTGCCATGTCCTTGACTAAGATCACAGCATGGGTGCATCCAACTTGTTATTAAGTCCTATTTAAAAGTCACTTTCGGAGAGATCTTCCCTGCACATTTAACCTGGACTTGCCACGATTCTTTATCATGTTACTCTATTTGTTTTCTTCCTACCTTTCTTTGCACATTTACTAATTCATTCACTCATTCGTTTTACTTCTCAGGTTCTCGGTTGGGGTGAAGTACCAGGAAAGCAGGAAGCATTTTTAAGTTCACAACTATATCCCTGATGTCAAAAATACCTCCTGGCACCTACGTAGTAGTTACTCAATAAATATTTGTTGATTGGATGAGCAAATAGATGAATAGATGGATGATAGTAATTATAAGACTTTAATAGAAGCAAACTTTTTAACCTTCATGCTCTAAGAAAAATATTTTAAATAAATTCTATAAGAAACCTTATGTAATATTATACCTCAAAAAATGAAGAGCATTTGTTTGACAAACTGAAAAATCCATGTGAATTGACAAACTGATGAAACATGTTATGAACCAAAAGAGAAACAGGTCCTATATCTTTATACCAAAATTATAGATATAAGATATATCTTCCTTTACATGTTCAAAAATGGTTAAAGATAAAAGATCAAGTATATATTAAAAATATAAGATGGCAAATAAGCTTTAAGTAAAATAACAATTTCTCTGCCTATTATTTGTCATGCAAGACAAGAATATATACTTTCTCTCTTTCTCTTCTCCTTTCTTTCTCCCTCTCTCCCATTTTTAAAAAAATCAATAGAGAATTGTGTCCACATAATGTTAAATCTCCCCCTTGGGCCTAGTTTTTCTTTACTATATAATCCAATATTTTTAGGATAAACATTAAGAGGAGGAGTTCAAAAAATGTAGGTCTTTTGAGCAATTAACATATATTTTAACCATTTAAATAACTGATTTTTTAGCACAATGCACCATGATCACCATTGTAAATAACAAGTTTTCAAATAGTCAGTACCTGTATCAGTATATTTTAGGATTGCTGAGAGTCCTGATTGAGTCAAGGCAATGCCATGGTTTGGATGACAGGTAAAAACACACAATTTGTTAATTTGAACCTATGTTTAAAAGTTCCTTTTTACCTTTTTACCTGTAAGCAGAAGACAAATTGACCTTTTAACAGTCAAGCTCATTATCCACGTGTAAACTTTTCTATGGGCAGAATTCCTTGCTGGTAGTGACTTTGGTGCTTAGAAAGCCTATTAACTCTAAACCAATAGGGTACCACTTAATGAACTGCAGCATTAACCTTCCAAGTGGTTCCCTGTGGACTGAAGAGATTTGCTGCCCTAGATGCCTAAATACTACCAGGGAGGAATTTAGATGCTTGGAAAAATACAGGCCAGGGAAACTGTATCTACATAAGCAATGCAAAGTCAAGACTTAAGGCAATTTCCAGATGATTCACAGTAAAAGTGTTTAGTAATTGAGATAATAGCATTTCTCATTAAGAATTCCTTGAGGGGACTGATCTGTGATCTTTTGTTTCCATAGTGAATTGCAATATGTAACACATAGTAGCCTCTCAATAAACATTTGCTGAATAAGTGGGTGATGTACATAATTAAAAGTATTCATTTCATGTGACTTTTAGATCAAGCAGTGCTTAATCTTGTTTTCAATTTTATAAATATGAAACTAATAAGAATGTAATAATTGGTCATAATGTATTAATTATCTAAATCAGTAAATCATGATAATTTATGTGTCACACATAGGGTTATTTGGTTTAATCTCACTTCATTTTTCCTATGAATGTTTTGTGGACAATTTGTACAGTGAAAAATTAAATTAAGCCCATTTTAATACTATACAATTTCACCAAAGACAGTTTGTGACCTGAGTTTTATAGACTTTAAACATAAATATAAATAGTTATATATAGTATAATGTTCCAAATTATAAAATTTAGATATAAAAATTATTTTCCTTTAAAAAGTTGCTTTTCTACACACAAAAAATCAACATTCTTTTTCTTTTGTAAAATTTTGTCATTTAAATGTTTATTTTAGTTCTTGAGGTCATAGGTTTGATAAAATCCAAGTGCATATTATTGCTTTAAATATTATTTTTCCGTGTAATTTTATTTTAAACTTCTCTGTATCAACCTAGATTAAAGAATTCTAATATCATAGCCTTTCTCATATAACTGTTTTGTTGCTTTGATGATTTAATTTTTCTCTTTAGCTAATTTTAAATGAGAGGAAAAAACTCTACTGACAATATTTTTTCATTAAATAATAATTAGAATCCTGTGAAAATCTATTGTAGATAAGTTTCTAGAATATACCAATCATTAATCATGTTGCTTTAGCTACAGAATTATAGGAGACTGATGTCTTCAAATACCTAATAATTGTCCTTGACTCTTGTCTGGTAGTATAATTTAAAAGATTTTGAAAGCTTATCTCATCTGCAAATGTAATTTGAATTGTTATTTTTCTAAATGCTTTATCTGAATGAAGTAATCTGAGAATCCTGTGTACTTAGAGGACTGTCAGAGATTTTTTTTTTCATTTTATCTTAATAAAGTTCCTCTTGCATGCCCAAGGAAAGCATAATATCTCAAAACTTATCTCTCAGGAAGTTTTTGTAAATATTAACTGATGTACTTAAAAGTATATGCTTTGGCATAATAATTTTTATATATTGCTGTTACCAACAAAAATATAATGCCCAATTCAATGGCACTGGTTTTATAAAACAAAATATTTTAGTAGAACTTTTGAACACTTTCTAAAAGTATGAAAACTATAAACAAATTTCACTTTACATAGTCTTTCGCTTATGCTCTTTATTAACACTCAAAAGAAATCTAACAAATCATTCTACTATATTATTAAAATTTTAGAAAATATGGTTTCCCTATACTGGTTGTGTAAATGTTCTATAATTCTACACTTTAGGTGTGTTCAAATGAGTTAGTCTGCATTTTAGGTTTCTTTTATTAAAACAGTTCTAAGCTATTTCAATGTAAATGTTTCCACTAACACAAAACAAATAAAGGTTCAAAAACGCATTAACATGGGTCTGCTAAGAGGTTATGAATATGCATTTATATGTGAAGAAGTACAATGAGTATTATTTCAGGCAGTTTATTGAAGTAAAAACTCCTACACATTATCAGTTCACACATGCTGACGAAAGATCGCTAAAGTCACCTTGAAATAGACAGTTCTTTTGAGCCAAACTGAAGACCAGCCTCCGAGACTCATCTTCATCTACGTAAAGAAGGAGTAGAAGTGTTCCCAAGGGCTATAGTCATATGAAGGTTTGGAATCCTCAAGGAGGCAGGCAAGAAAGACAGAACTTCACAGCGGTGCAACATTTACATAAGATATGCGATGCTATATAAAAGGTCAGGGTTGGCGTTCATCTTGGTTCCTAAGGGCCTTAAGGGAGAAGGCAACCTTCCTTGCTTAATTTATTGATGCTGGCCAGAAAATTCCTGACTAACTACATATCTGGGGGAGGTTGAAACCGCAAGTAGGTTAGATTTTAAGCTCTGATTTGGTTATTTGTCCTAGCAAAAGTGACTACCTGTTGGGCTGATAGTTTTTTTTTTAACATATATATGGTACTATAACTATGTTGTTTAGAAAATTGAAGAATTTGGTAGGGTTAGTTTTAGAATATGGGACAACCCTTTATGTTGTGCTTTAAAATGAAGCTGGAGAGTATAGATACAAAGAAGGGCTAAGATTCTTCTTTGAATATACTTTTATGTGTTCTAAACAGGTGTGTGATCAAAGATAGCCCAAGGACTTGATGTCGAGTGATTGTTATATAAACCATTCTAAAATATATTTGTAATGTATGTCAGTGTTATTTGAAAACTTAAAAGCACTGTTCAAATATAAGGTAATATTGAACATTGAATATATTTGTGAACACAAATGTGTTGATATCTTAAGTTGTATTTATATTAATTTCAGAAGTACTTGATGATATATTTTACATGTATTGTTGGAAGGCAAGTAATTTTGCTCAAAAGTAAATGTACTTTTGCTAATATTTATAACCTATGATTTAATATATTTAAATATTCATGTAAATATATAGAATTCTTCAAAGAGCAAGAATCCCAGAATTACTGGCCTCTGACATTTACTCTCCAGACTTCTTAAGCACTGAAATATCTTTTCCTTAGAATCATGTTGCCATGGTGATGGTTCACGTAATTTCAGACAGAACGGATTTAAGACACATTTATTTCAGTGTAATTATAGAATTACTCTAAATATTGTTGAAATCTGGAAAATATTTGATGGACTTCAGTTAATATTCTTCATCTTTTATAATCAGGTAAGATGTTGCAATTTACTCTTAATTAAGGTATTCATACAAGACCTAGTTTTAGGTTTAGTTGCTGTTGATTTCAATTTTGAAATTTCGTGGTCCAGAGGTGACACCGTTATACAATAATGCAACTCTCAAAGGATGTCATGACTTTATTCAGGAAAAAATTTTCAATACTATTCAGCCTTAGGCTAACATTTGCTTCTGATACAATGGCAGACCTTTAACCTTGCTGTAATACTGTGTATAACATTTTACATGACTGTCTCAAAGCACAAAACCTTAACCTATATTAGAATGATGACTTTTAATATTTAATCTGAAATATGACAATTAGGACCAATCTTCTGCCTTATCACTTCTCCTAACTTTGTATATAGCTACTTAGAATGAAAAAAAAAATACAACTCATTCTGTGCAATATGAGTGTAGCAAAAAACATCCAAAATCACAAGAACTTCTCTCCTTTGGGAATAGATAGTGGGAGTCTCAGGAGATGTGTAGCTACTAGCTTTAAAAAAGATCGGGAGATGATCAAATATTTTGTAATGTTTTTGTTCATCATTTTTTTGAATTTGGATGATAAATATTTTGTGATTTAAATAAATCACAAAATTTAAAAAGTAGATATTAAATAAATGACACTTTCTCTAAAAATGTCACCTAGCTGTTCAAAGTAATTCCTTGTGTAAAGTAAGTTATTTTCCATTTTTCTATTTTAATTATTTTGTTTTATTTTATAAAGAAGACTTATTTCTGTTAAACATATACATTTATAGGTTAAGTGAAATATAAATAGCTACCATTGAAGTAACTGATTATTGCCATGCTCATCAAATCCAGGCTTTCAACCTAGATTATATTTTTATTTCTCTTTTTCACTCTGCCAGAACTTAATTTCTCAGACTGTAAATGTTTAATATGAGCTCTCATCTTTCTAAAAGGAAGGTCATTCATAAGAAAACTCTGTATTAAAATAATACACCATATAATGCTAATTTTCCAAGATGATTTTCTTCTGAACTGAATATGCTTACCTTGAGAAATTTTCCATTATTTTTTTTTTTCATTACAAAAACCTCTCAAGAGAGACAAAATAACAGAGTGCTTACTGGCAAGTCTGAATTAATTATGAAGAGAAAGATGAATATGATAGAAGCATAAAAAAACCTGTAAAATTCTATTTTCTCCCAATTCCAAGCATTACAAAGCAACTGTATTGAATAATGTTTCCATATACTTCCATGAAAATGTCAGAAAAAAAGAAAAGTGTAAGTGTAGTGATAAGAAACAGGGCTTATGCTTCTGTTTTCCGTATGATAGAAAACTTTTTTCTTTTCATACAAGCTTCAAATGATTTTTACCATAGGAAAACTTAAATGGCTTAAATTTTGAATAATAAGAAAATGCCAGTTAGGTCAGAGTTTGTATTTGTCCAAATGTGCATTCTTAAATTATTTTAAGCAGTATCTCATACTTGCCTGCTACATCTCTCAAAAAATATAACACCCCAAAACTCTATTCAGAAAGTTTCTTTGAACTTCATAAATGAATGATTTCTTATATAACTGCAATAAAACCTCTGAGAAAGAAACTATTATGAGTACTGTATCAGCAAGTTTTAGCTTATTGCACATGACTTATTTCCTTTCCCACATAACTATTTAATGAATTTAAACTTCAGATTGTATAATGCCATAGTTGATAGGAGCCTTTAGCCTTTTTTTCTGCATTTTAAAAAGTATATATTTTAGAAGATTTAATGAAGAAAATGACTTGTAAATGATTCTGCATGTATCTGCCTCTTATCATTTCCATAAGAGTAGCGCCAGATGATACTGTCCAACATGTCTTTATGGATTCTGAAGCCCACTTCAAAAATCCTTTAGCTACAGATAGACTTGTAAGTTGATGCTCATAGAGTATCAAAATCATTAGTCAGCATATGTGAAAGAGGATAAATAGAACCACAAGGATGGCCCAGTGTAGCATTTGGGGCTTGTCATTGTTAGGTAGTTGGTAGGGTACAACCAACCATAAGGAAACAGAAGAATTGGCAATTGCAGTTCAGCGTAAAAATATGCAAAAAAACTGTTAACTGTCCTCGAGTAGGTATGGCCTTCCTCCCTCCCTCCCTTCCTTCCTTCCTTCCTTCCTTTTCCCTTTTACATAGAAAGAGAAGGGCTTAAATTCTGTAGGTGTAATGCAGTGCAAGGGAAAAGAAGTGGAAGCTTGATTCTGCTATTTTACTGTATGCCTTTGACAAGCATTTGCCTTTTCTGAAACTACATTAACTTGATAAAATGGGAAAGTAGCTACCTGCTCTCTTCACCAGACAGTTCTGATGGTTAAAAGGAGCACACACACATACAAGGACAATGTTATAAGCACTTTACTGTGTAAAGATTGCCATCAATATAAGCCATTTCAAATAGGAACTGCCAGGTATTTGGTATTTTTTTCCACATTTAATTCTGGCACATTTGGCATGTAACTAGCAAATCTTTTCTAAGTCTGTTATGGAATGCGCCAGTCTCCGATCATTCCTCGGCTGAAGTATGCCGTGATCTACTAAGTGATCTCCTCATGGACTCAGCCCTTTACAGCCCATTCCCCACATCACATCCATGGTGATCTCTGCAAACCTTCTGATGTCATGCAGCCTGCTTAAGATCTAAATTGCATGCACAACCTTTAGAGCTCTGTGTAATCTGGTCCCTGCCTCTCTGTTGAGCTCCACCATGTATCACACTCCTTTGGTGTAATAAACTCTAGCACAGTGGCATTTTTTGTGGTTCTCCAGACTTGCCATGTGCTCTTTTCCCACTGAGCATGTGTTCTTTCTTTGACCAGGAAGATCTTCTCCGCACCCCAGGGCTGCTTCAACTTTAATGTCCAGCTACTATTCATCCTTATAATTTGCTCAGGTGTTGCTTCTGCAGAAAGCTTTCTCTGACCTTCTTGAAGAGCTCAGATCCTTTTTATAATGTACTCATAGACCCCAGTGACTTTTCATCCAGAACCATGATCTTGGTTTGTCATTATATATCTATTATAATGACTATCCATTAATATCTGTCTCCTTTACCAGACAGTAAAGTCCTTGAGAACAAGATTCTATTTTCTGCTTACTGCTAATCAGCAAAATATCTGAGAAATTTTAGGGGCTCAATAAATTTATATTTCTACAAAACTATTCTAAATATTTGTGACACCATTTTATTACTTATATTAATTTGAAATATATTCTTATTGCTAGATGATAAACTCTCCATGGGTCAGGCTGGACGAAAGATGGGAGGAGAAACCCAAGAACACAGCAGCCCAGGGCATCCTCTGAGTATAGTTAGACATGAAGTAATGGTCATCCACGCCACCGTGAATTTCCAAAAGGAGTGAGCAGACTGAACAGGCAAATGTTTGGGTCTAGTAGTCAGTTTGGTGGTGTTTGACAGACTTAGGAAAAGTAGTAGAGACTTAGCTGTGCATTTAATAGGACCCAGATGAAGACCCATTAAGTGGAACTGGGCTCAATGAAGAAATGACACTGGGGAAAGAGAGGAACTTACCATTTCTATAAATAGACCAGCAACAAAGTGGAATTTATGAGGACTCACCTGAGCTGTTTAACTAGGGCTTACTAAGAATCAACCTAATTAAGGACCAGGAGAGTCCTTGAAGCATAAAAATTGTTGATCCTGGAGAAGAAGACAAAGATAAATACATAGAGTATCAAAGAATATATTAAATACAAGAATCCATGAAGATTATTACATCAGTAAGAATTTATATTTAACATGAAATATTTTAACCAATATAAAGTGTACAGGAATGCTCTGTGTGTAGTAGCAGGGTGCATGATAGAGGGAATAGGTGTCAAAAAAGTATGTGGGGAAGAGATAAAGAAGGGAAAAGGAGAAAGAAGAAATGTGTAAAAAGAAATTAAGTTCTTTCTCTCTTAGGGATTTTGAGAATATCCTTTATAGGATCAGAGTTTTTTACAAGCCAGAAAAGTTCAGTTGCAGCTAAGTCCGGTAAACAACCAGGCCTTGGAACATCAATTAGTCCAGACTGGGGCTAAGGTAGTTAAATGAGCCAGAGTAGAATTAAGTCTTTGTTAAGAAAGACACCAAAATAGAATACAATGCTTTATGACAGAGATACTAGAGGCATGGGGAGAGGAAAAAAAAAACCCTTTTACCCACTTCTTACAGCAGTCACTATGTTCATATGCATATTTTTGTGTGTTTCCTCCATTAAACATATTCAAATAATTCTGTGCCACTAGTGATGTAAGAGTGCAAATGTGAGATTATGATATGCTCCCCACCATTCCAGTATCTCCCTGGATAACAACACAGTAAAAAAACTAAAAAATGTTCTTTGCATATACCCCTGGCTATAAACATGAGAAATGAAGATTACCTAAATAACATATATTTGGTTATCATACAAGTACAAACATCATTAATACAAATAACTTATATATATAATTGGTTACCAGGTGGTTCCAATCTAATCACATGAGTTCTTAAGAGCAAATACCTATTACCTATCCTGGCTGCAAAGAAGCAAAGAGATGACATCATGAGGTGGACTCAACCCACTGTTGTTGGCTTTGAAGATAGAATAAGGGTCCACAAACCTCGGAATGTGTGTGGCTTCTTGGAAAAGGCAAGGAACTGATTTTTCCCTAAAGCCTCCGGAAAGAATGCAGCCCTGCCAATACTTGGAATTTAGTTAAGTGTGGCCCAAGTCAGACTTCTAACCTACACAAATGCAAGAAGATAAGTTGTTGTTTTAGGACACAATCTGTTACAGCAGCCAAAGAGAAATAATACATACATACCAAGAACATATGTATTTGTGCAGAAACTGAAAATTTGAGGAGAATAAATGATAAAATGAAATGAAAGAGAAAAGGAAAGTTAATAAAATCTACTGGGCAAGAATTTAGAATTCTAATAAGTGCTATTTTTAGTTCCTTTTGTCACTGAGACAGAATTAACTTCAGTTTTGTATTTCAATTTTACCCCAAGAATGTGTAAGTCATTCTTTATTTAAAATGAAGTTAAGTTCCTAGAGATTCGGTCAATAAAATATATTCTGTTGTTTACTTTAAAACTGCATTATCTAGTAAAGTAGCAAATATGAAGAGCTCCATAATGACTGTACTTCCTGTTAGTCCAATTTAAAGAAATAATTAAACTTTATGAATCTGAAAGCTTCTCATAAATTAAGATTAGCCAACTTTCAGAAAATATGCTTCCAAACCTGCATAGATAAAATGATTAAATATATCTCCATAGGTTGCCAGATTGTGACCAGTTTTCAGTAGGTATGAACTTAGACCACATTTCATTTATCATCATGGTCATATATATTAAATATGGAAATATGAGATATGGGGTTACCATCAGCCATCAAGTGTTGATCACTTCCACTTCTTCATTATATCAAATCACAAACGACATCAGATGAGAAAGGATTTCATGTTAACTGATGAATCACTGAAGTAATATTACTCATCACAACATTTATTATAAGAGCTGTCTTTTATAGTTAGCAGATTCTTGGTACATTATTCAATTACTTATTTCAATTAGCTCTTAATAATCACAGAGTCCACGTAAGCTAAAAGAGGCAAGCATCTTACCTCCTTCCTGCCCAGTGAGTTGAACATTTGACACAATATGGTGCTCAATAAATATTTGCTTAATGAATAGGAAAATCTAATATGTACTTTTCATTGTTTGTTTTATAATTATTTCTCCCCATTACAGAAGAAGAAACCAAGACTTAAATCAGTGGAGGCCATTTGCAACAGAAGCAGTTAGTTGATTCTAGTTAGTTGTTCCAGTGTCCAAGCTGCTAAGTACTTCGCAAAATTATTTTGGAAATTTCAATATCAATTTTACTATAGCCTAAACAGTCGAATTAACTGTACATAATATATACATTTTAATATACAGGGAATAAACTGTATTTTGGGAGATCATGTTAAACAAAATTAAAGTTGCATGCAGTAACAACATAACTCAATATCCTTAACTTAGTGTAAGTGTGACACATTTTCTTGCTTTCCTGTGTTTTCTTAAATCACCATAACCTAACCTAAACCGCTCTATAAAACTGATATGACGAAATTTACTTTACTGTTTTTGCTTATGCCCTAATTCTGGCAAAACTCTTCATAAGCTCCCTCTTGTCTCTGGCCCCATCTCATCATCACCACCATCCAAGTATGGATCACTAGCCCTTGACAAACCCGTTCATTTTCTTTGTATCTGGAAAAATGTTTTCTTTCAAGTAGTTCTTGGTATTTCTCTTGGTAATCTGGATCATCTGCAGTGAAAGGAACTTCATCAGATGCATAAAATGTTGGGTCATGCATCAAATGGTTCACTCGCAAAGTACTGAATTTGGTATCACCAGTGCCAGTTCAAGTGGAGACTGCTTCTGAGCCAGATCCACACTTATTTCCATTATATTTCTAAGAAAGCTATGGCTCCCAGCTTCTGTATTTTAAGAAGATCATTCAGTGTTTGTTTTGTTCGTGTGTTTATATAATAGGGTCAACTGCAAGTGAAATTTTCTCAAACTGAATTTTTGTTTCCGTCTGAATTATTTACCTCTTCAACCCAAATTTATCCAGAAGTCCCAAACTCTACTTCACTTTTAAGATGGTTGGGTAAATATTTTACTCAAAATTGGATCTACAAAATTTGATGGAATATATGCTTTGATTTATAATGTATGAAAAAACCCCACAAATGACTGTGGAGGAAATCATTTTTCTGTTTCATTGCCTCATTGTTTCACTTCCTCTCTTTGTCTACACTGTTATGAAGACACTTAAAATATGTTGATATCTGAAATACCACACTCACTCATAATGCTGCCTTAAACTGACGCTATAGATCTTAGGAGTTAGAGTGATGTTGTGTCAGTTTCTTTTTGCGTTGTTTTACAAGTAGTGAGGTCTGTGTGCTTTTCATATGGTTAATATAACAAAGCTGAATCACAAAACTGAGTAATAACTTTAATTTCTGCTAGTGTATTTTACTCCAATAATATATCGATACATAGAGACTTGATGACAAACTGATCTATTTGTATTATTTGTGGACTTGCCTAACTCCAAGAGAGGTTTACAAATAGCTCCTTAAAACTGTAAGAAGCACATGAGTCAGTGTTTCCTCCCTAACAGCCAATTCTTCCCATAGGGGGTTCAGAGTTACAGGTACACACACTCTTCTAGTGCAAACGCACCAGAGACCATGTAAGAATGAAAAGTGATGGCCAGTTCCTTTGCTTGTCTAGATTATGATCTTTGTGCTCATTAGATCAAGATCAAAATGCAGGTTCCATAGACTGCACAACTAGTTATTGAAGAGAAACTCAGAGTTTTATGAGTTTACTTGTTCACACAGGGTGTAACATGAAACAAAGGAGACCTAGATGGCAGTGCATGCATGTTATAGTACAACTTAGTACTTGTGTATTTGGTAGTAAAAAGTACTACCAAATGTATGTGAGTAGGAAGTCATCGACTTTGAGAGAAACTGTTGGAAGCGAGTAGAAGTTTCCAAATATCCATTTGGCATAAGTAGTTACTGTTTCTTTTATAGTTTCAGATCTGTATTTTGCAAAGACAGGAAAACCAGGTACAAAGCTGATTTTTTTCTTATTATAATACCTAAGTATATTAGATTTCATAGCATAATTTAAATTATTGGAACTAATATTGACTTGCTGGTTGCAGCATGATCACAATAATATTATCCTCACATAAGGATATTTTATAATTTATAATTAAATAACTTTAAGATGCAAATGCTAACTGAAGATAGGCCACTTACCTCAAGATTGACTGCTTTGTTTGTAAAACCAATAATACACATAAGAGAACATGAGTATGGATCCTGTGAAAATATCGAAGTTTGATTGATTTACAAAATAAATTTCAAAGTAGAGTAAACCTCAGTCAAAAGCAGTAGAAATTATATGTATAAACAGAGCAAATAGTAGTTCTTTTATGATAGGAATTATATCAGTTTACCACTTCAGCAGCAAAGAAAATTAATCTATTTATTTAAGAGATATTGCAAACCTTCCCAGAATATGGATCTCCATGTAGCTCTGTCTATTATTAAAGTATAAAATAAAATAAGACCTTATTTAATAAACCTATACTTTGATTGTAAATTAAAGACTGATTTGTAGTTGTTGTCCCATTAATGTTCAACTCTGAAATAAAATTAGAGTCTCAATAATACAAAACCATAGTATTTCCTAGTTCAGCTTTGAGAAATCTCTTTGACCACATTCTTGTAAGATAAACAGACAAATTTTATCTCATCTGTGCTCCATGACATTTGTTTTATTTCTTCTCTCCTGCATTAGCTCTTTATAGTTTTGCAATTCATTCTACTAACCACTTACATGTGTATTTTTTTAAATATACACTCATTACCAAGCACTATGCTGGTCACTGGGTCTATGGTAGTAAGGCGGAAAAAAATCTTTACCTTCATGGAGTTTACTATCAGATTAAGGATACATAATCTTTTAAAAAGTAATTAAAAATTTATTTAAATGCATTGAAGGGAGAGAGCAGCATGTTAAAACATATGTATTGTATTTAGTTCTGAAAGACTTTTGAAAAGTTATATCCCTGGTAAGCCCCGAGTTCTTCATACAAATACAACTCTCTGGTCATCAGGACTTTCCATGAATGCCTGAAGTGTAAATACACATCCTTTAAGATCATAAATATAAAAATGGTAAGTAACAATGCAAAGACTGAATGATAATAGAAGCTATCCATGTGCAAAATAACCTCAGGCAATTATGTCTAAAGGCCAAATCACTGGTATTGTTATTTATTGTTTTAATATTTTTAAAGATACTTTTTTTTTTGTATTGGAGTGGCTACAATAATCTTAATGGCAGATGCTTGCATTTAGCTGGAACAGCACACTACACAGTGACTGAAAGAAAGAGATCTTTGCACATATAAAATATACTACTTTTTAAGAACCAAACCCAACCAAATATAACAAAGAAAATTGTATAACAGAAGATGTTGACAGTTTTGAAGTTTTGGAAACCTTTTCTGCTTGCTAAAGTTAAATTTCAAGCAATTACATCTGTTCTGCTGTCAGCTGTCTCTTTTTGCAGAATCACATTATGTGTATGAGGCAGCAAATATGACAGAAGAATCTGAAATCGAGAACAATTGGCAAAGCAACGTATTCATTACATCAAAGTATCAAAACAAACCAAAGATTTTATATGTCCTGTGCAAAGTGAGGCTATTTTAGCTTCAAAACATGCATAATATGTTAAGCAATAAGCAATTTCTGTGTCTCCACAGGCTCACCTAAATAAGCATTTCTCTTCTTCTCTGTGTTTGGAGGAGCCCTGCAGAGCAGAGTCTGCTCCATGACAGTCACAACTGAGCCTTCATATCACACAGTCGTGGTCATCCACATACTCCCGTCTAACACTCTTGCTGCCCCTGAGTTATACTGAGCCTGGTTTTAGAGAACCCCTCCACAAACACAGCATTCTTGTGTAGACAAAGTTGCCTGGCATTAACCTCCATTTGGTCTAATTGTTTTGATCAATGAATTAGTCTTATTTTTTAATAGTACATAATGCTGACTAGAATTTGAAAATCTGCTATATTCATGTACTGTTGTTTACAATAGTGAAAAACAAGGGAAATAATTATTCTACAATGGGTGATTTTGCTTAATGAACTGCAGTAAGTACGTGACATAGAAAACAGTGATGTGGAATAATATGCAATGGCACAGAAAGATGTTTACAGTATAGTGTTTAATGAAAAATGAAGACATTTATAGTACTTAGGTACAAGAATATACTACTGAGTATGATTTAAATGAGAAAAAAAGGAACAGTGGAAGCAAATACAAGGCCCAGAAATCTAATGGTTAATTTGAATCTATCACAGGACTACATGGCTTCAGGTAATTAGAAACCCCAATAACTGTGGTTTAAATAAGCTTTTTTTCTTCTATAAGAGGCTTGTTTAGGGAGTCCATTGCTGGCAAGGAAAAGTCACATAATTAGGGCCCACTCAGTTTCTATCTTTACTTTTTATCATCATGCTTTTATTGTCAGTGTAGTTACATTTAGCATATGGATGGTGAAGCCTCACCCATCTTCTCCACATTTCAGCTAGAAATGGAAGAGGAAGGACAAAAGGGCATAACTTTCACCTTTAAAGGGTTTTCCTCAAGATCTTTATGTGAACAAAGGTGTTTTTGTTTGGGGTTAAATAGTGACCAAGAGAAAGACAGTTTTGCAAAAAGACATCTCAGTAAGCCCCTCAGACAGCAGAGTGATTTGTTACTCTATGTATTATGCTCACCTCATCTTACCAGCTGGCACTCCATTACTGCATTGGGGAACACGTTTTAAGTACTTCATATTTCTTGGGTGAATAGTTGCATAAGCACGAATTTCCACTAAAAGAAAACAACGATACTGCATTTGGAATTACATGAACAGAAATTAAGTATGACATCACAGAAAAGAACCTCTATGTTCTCTCAGTTCAGGCTGGAAAGAGACAAAGAGCATAAGACATGACTAGCTTTTTTCTCCATATTGCATATTGCTCATTGCAAGGAGAAGAGGTCAGGTTTGCTCTGTAGGGACCACGACACCCCTTCACACCACTTCACTCCTCTGACCACATCACACTCTTAAATTTTTTATATTTGCTTTTCTTTAGTTTACAAGCTCCATCTCAGAAAGTCATTTTGAAAGATTATGCATTATCTGGGATATTCCACACCTCCAGTGTCTCTTTTATCTATCCCTTACTCTCCACCTTTCCAACCACTGTTCGAGTTCAAGCTTTACTTATCAGCCAACAAGTGGTCTTATTTCTTCACCAATCAGATTAACTATCAATTATGCCATCAAAGTTATGAGTGTGAAACAGTTATGGACACATCAATCCATGTTTAAGATATCAAAAAGCTCCTAATTGACTTCTGGGTAAAACTCAAACCTGTCTTCAACACATGCGCTTATGGCCTACACTTGAGCTGGTGTGAGATTGTTACTTATTTAGGCTTGCTCTGTAGCTCTCAAAATTTCTCATGCTTCAGAATCATCTGGGGATCATGTTAATGCACAAATTACTAGTTTCTGTTGCCAGAATTTCTGAATCAACAGATCTGAGCTGGACCAAGAATTTGCATTTGATGACGGACCAAGGAGCAAAATTTGGGAACCATTTCTCTGAACTTTCACATTTCCATACTTCTGTTTTTGCTGTTTTCTTTGCTTTGTATCCCTCTATTTCTCTTCACTTTTTCATTTTATAAAAGATCCAATGACACTTTTTAAATAAATCCTAATTCTTCTGGGCAAAATATTTCTCCTTTAGATGTTTGCTTAACAATCTTTTTTCTGTAACACTTTGACAAATACCTTTGACACAAAATTCATTATCCCACATTACAATTATTTGTTTATGTAATTTTCACATCCTATGAACTTCTCCCTTTTAGGCAACTGAATCCTCAGGGATGTCCCTCAATGAGCCTGGACTATTTGAAAGAAAAGAGGCTCTTGAAATGGAAATTACCATTAGTGAGAAAACGTGGCCGGTGAAGTAAGGTGGTGGTTTGATTTCTTGACCTGGATGTTGTTTTCAGGGTAACTGACATTGAACCTGGCAATAACCTGACCATGCAACCTCTACCCCTCTCACTGTTCCCCTTAGGTGCACATATAGGCAGGTGCACAGACACACCTCCATGAGAGTCTGCAAAGAAGGATATGGTACAAAGGAAACAACTGGTCCCAAGAAACATGTCGGAATAAAAAGGAGAAAAGGACTTTTTTCTGTTAATTGGATGGGATGAGAGGTCTGTTCTAGAGTATGTAGGTGTTGGTCTGGTGCAGCTTTGCTGGGGAACCTGCAAACACATCATGCAGAACCTGCAGAAAACAGAGTATAGAGTAGGTGAAGAGAACAGTGTTTGGTAATTAGAAGACAAAGATGATGGCATTGCCCAAATCAGAAAAAAAAATTGATGATAAAGAAGGTATCTATTTATACTTGGTGACATTCATTTGCGTTATACCCTCTGGGAGATTCCTTTCTCAGCTAAGCAGATATTAATCCAAATGTGTTTTAGCATATCAAATACATACATATACACATGATAATACAGTAAGACTTCCTTCAGACCTAGAAGGAACCAAAGATATCAGATAGTGAATTAATTTAGATTAAATATCATGGAGGATCAAAAAACTCCTAGTGGTATAGAAGAGTATAGCAAAAATGATGCTCTACCTGTATTACTAATTGTCAATGCATTTTCTGTTTTTCAGGAGAGGATGTAGTTGGCATGATGAACCATAATGTTTTTGCTAGGCACCCTTTAGTTTTGGCAGTAAAACTGGGGGCACCGACATTGGATTACAATTGCATCCTCCTCAAAGTTAAGAATTAAAAATTACATGAAATTTAAAATATGGCAAATTTCAAGGAACTTTTATAATACTGTATAAAGTCAGCAGAAAGATTGTTTTTTGCACACAAATTTTTTAAATATGGCTTTAAGAAAGTTAGACTTTAAAGAAAGTATCCCTAAAATGTAATTTTCCACTTCCTAGAATTACAGGTATAGAATTCAAGTGAGGTAAAGTTTTCTTTATAATATTGTTCACATAGGAGGGATTAAAGATGTCGGTGTGAGAGGTGAGACACAGGCTTCCTACTAAAAATGCATATAATATGAAAATATAATTAATACAACTAATCTGGAAAGAGCAACAGGAAAGAGGGCTGCGCCAGACTGCATACACCTCGAGAAAAGAGCAGACCTCACAGAACAGGGTAATGTACCAAAGCTGTGGCCCAGTGGGACCCAAGCCCTTCCCCAACGCCAGCTTACTGGCAGGAGGAACAGAAACTGAGCAGGGTGGGAGTGGAGGCCTGGGACTGCTGAATATCTAACTCCAGAGATCTGCTCTGGGACCACAAACCTAAAATTCATAGTGCTTGCATGACACTCTCATTATTACAGGGTTGGAAAGCTAAAATAGGCGCAATAACTGGAGAGACTGAGATTCCAACCACTTGTGGAAAGCAGGGATCCATATCTGGCTGCTCTGGGACAAAACAAAGGTGGGCAGTGTGAGAGACTTCTTAACAAGGAAGCCCTTAGCAAGAGGGCTGCTAAAGGGGCAAGGATTACACAGAGCTTACTGCTCAGGAGAGAGGACAGGTAGACAAAATTGTCCAGGTGCACTCTGCCCAGGAACTTTGCCACATAGACTCTCATATTTAAGGAGGAAAAAGATATCTTCCTCCTTAGATGATCTTCAGGTGCACCAGCTCCGTGGCTGGCTACAGAGCTCCAAGGACCCCCTCCGTGATACGCAGCCTACTGGGCCTTTCTCTTGGCCAGCCCCACCTAGCTCACAAACCGGCAAACCGTACCCTGCCTGCAGGCCATTCAAAGGGAAGATCTGTCTACAGCAACTACAAACACAAAGCATAGAGGCTTATACCTGTGTGTTCAGCCCACTGGTTCAGGCAGTGGAGACAGGCATAGCAGCCTGTTAGCAGGAAACAGCCCTTTCCTGCCCCTAGTCACCAATACCACTCTGCTGCAACCCTCGACATTGCTTAAGGGGCTGAGCAGCTCCAGGGAGTAAGGATTTGGCACTAGAGGGCGCCACATTCAAATATGAAATGCCAAAGGAATCTGGTTCAGAGTAAAATTATTAATACCACTCCTGAGAAAGATTTAAATGACATTGACCTGATGACTCATCCTGAAAGAGATTTAAAAATAAAAATCATTAACATGCTCATAGAAGTATGGAAAGATATTCAAGAACTCAAGAATGAATTCCAGTCGGAGATCCAATCGTTGAGGAGCACAATGGACAGTATTCAAAGCAGATTGGATACAGTGGAGGAGATGATAAATGAAATAGAAACTGGAGAAGAGGAATATAAAGAAGCGGAGGCACAGAGAGAATAAAGGATCTTTAAAAATGAAAGACTATTGAGAGAACAGTGTGACCAATCCAAACGGAGCAATATTCACATTATAGGGGTACCAGAAGAAGAGAGAGAAAAGGGAATAGAAAGTGCCCTTGAAGAGGTAATTGCTGAAAACTTCCCCAATCTGGGGAAGGAGATAGGCTCTCAGGCCATGGAGTTGCACAGATCTCCCAACACAAGGGACCCAAGGAAGACAACACCAAGACATATAGTAATTAAAATGGCAAAGATCAAAGATAAGGACAGACTATTAAAAACAGCCAGAGAGAGAAATAAACTCACATACAAAGGAAAGCCCATCAGGCTATCATCAGACTTCTTAACAGAAACCTTACAGGACAGAAGGGAGTGGCATGATGTATTTAATGCAATGAAGCAGAAGGGCCTTGAACCAAGACTACTTTATCCAGCAAGATTATCATTTAAATTTGAAGGAGGGATTAAACAATTTCCAGATAAGCAAAAGATGAGAGAATTTACCTCCCACAAACCATCTCTACAGTGTATTTTGGAGGGACTGCTATAGATGGAAGTGTTCCTAAGGTTTAATAGCTGTCACCAGAGGTAATAAAATCACAGTAAAGAAAGTAGAACACCTAATTACTAAGCAAATGCAAAAATTAAAGTAACTATCTCCAAAGTCAATCAAGAGATAGACAAACAGTACAGAATATGATACCTATTATATAAAGAATGGAGGAAGAAGAAAAAGGAGGAAGAAAAAAAGAACTTTAGATGGTGTTTGTAATAGCATATTAAGTAAGTTAAGTTAGACTCTTAGATAGTAAGGAAGTTAACCTTGAACCTTTGGTAACCACGAATCTAAAGCCTGTAATGCCAGTGAGTACACACCTATCCATAATCACCATAAATATAAATGGACTGAATTCACCGATCAAAAGACATAGAGTCACAGAATGGATAAAAAACAAGACCCATCTATATGCTGCTTACAAGAGAATCACGTTAAACCCAAAGACAAACACAGACTAAAAGTGAAGAGATGGAAAAAGATATTTCATACAACTAATAGGGAGAAAAAAGCAGGCATTGCAGTACTTGTATCAGACAAAATAGACTTCAAAACAAAGAAAGTCAGAAGAGACAAAAAAGGACATTACATAATGATAAAAGGATCAATCCAACAAGAAGATATAACCATTGTAAATATTTATGCACCCAACACGAGAGCACCTACATATATGAAACAAATACTAACAGAATTAAAAGGAGAAATAGAATGAATTGCATTCATTTTAGGAGACTTCAACACTCCAATCACTCTGAAGGACAGATCAACCAGACAGAAAATAAGTTAGGAGACAGAGGCACTGAACAACACACTAGAACAGATGGACCTAACAGATATCTACAGAACTCTACACCCAAAAGCATCAGAATACACATTCTTCTCAAGTGCACATGGAACATTTTCAAGAATAGATCATATACTAGGCCACAAAGAGAGCCTCAGTAAATTCAAAAAGATTGAAATTGTACCAACCAGTTTCTCAGACCACAAAGGCACAAAACTAGGAATAAATTACACAAAGAAAATAAGAAATCCCACAAACTCATGGAGGCTTCACAACATACTCCTAAATAACCAATGGATTAATGACTAAATAAAAACAGAGATCAAGCAATATATGGAGACAAATGACAACAATAATTCAACATCGCAAAATCTGTGGGATGCAGTGAAGGCTGTGTTAAGAGGAAAGTATATTACAATACAGGCCTACCTCAGAAAAGAAGAACAATCCCATATGAGCAGTCTAAACTCACAATTAATGAAACAGTAAGAAGAACAACAAATAAGGCCCAAAGTCAGTAGAAGGAGGGACATAATAAAGATTAGAGCAGAGAAAAATAATATCAAGAAGAATAAAACAATAGAATCAATGAAAGCAGGGGCTTGTTCTTTGAGAAAATAAACAAAATAGATAAACCCCTAGCCAGACTTATCAAGAAAAAAAGAGAGTCTACTCACATAAACAGAATCAGAAATGAAAAAGGAAAAATCACAATGGATACCACAGAAATACAAAGAATTATGATAGAATACTATGAAAAGTTATATGCTAAAAAACTGGATAACCTAGAAGAAATGGACAACTTTCTAGGAAAATACAACCTTCCAAGGGTGACCCAGAAAGAAACAGAAAATCTGAACAGACCAATTACCAGCAATAAAATTGAACTAGTAATCAAAAACCGAACTAAGAAAAAAATGACTGCACCAGATGGCTTCTCTGCTGATTTTTATCAAACATTTAGTGAAGACCTAATAACCAACCTCCTTAAAGTTTTCCAAAGAGTAGAAGAAGAGGGAATACTTCCAAACTCATTCTATGAGGCCAGCATCACTCTAATACGAAAACCAGGCAAAGACACCACAAAAAAAGAAAACTACAGACCAATATCCCTGATGAACATCGATGCAAAAATACTCAACAAAATATTTGTAAACTGAATTAAGAAATATATCAAAAAGATCAACCATCATGATTAAGTAGAATTTATTCCAAGGATGCAAGGATGGTACAACATTCAAAAATCCATCAACATCATCCACCACATCAAAAAAAGAAGGACAAAAACCACATGATCATCTCCATAGATGCTGAAAAAGCATTTGACAAAATTCATCATCCATTCATGATAAAAACTCTCAACAAAATGGGTATAGAGGGCAAGTACCTCAACATAATGAAGGCCATATACGACAAACCCACAGCCAACATTATACTTCATAGCGAGAAGCTGAAAGCTTTTCCTTTAAGATCGGGAACAAGGATGCCCACTCTCCCCACTTCTATTCAACATAGCACTGGAGGTCCTAGCCACAGCAATCAGACAACACAAAGAAATAAAAGGCATCCAGATTGGCAAGGAAGAAGTTAAACCGTCCCTGTTTGCAGATGACATGATATTGTGCATAAAAACCCCTAAAGAATCCACTCCAAAACTACTAGACCTAATAACTGAATTCAGCAAAGTTGCGGGATGCAAAATTAATACACAGAAATCTGTGGCATTCCTATACACAAACAATGAACTAGCAGAGAGAGAAATCAGGAAAACCATTCCATTTACAGTTGCATCAGAAAGAATAAAATACCTAGAAGTAAACCTAACCAAGGAAGTGAAAGACCTATACTCTGAAAATGACAAGACACTCATGAGAAAAATTAAAGAAGATACCAATAAATGGAAACACATCCTGTGCTCATCGATAGGAAGAATTAATATTGTCAAAATGACCATTCTGCCTAAAGCAATCTACATATTCAATGGAATTCCTATCAAAATACCAACAGCATTCTTCAACGAACTAGAGAAAATCATTCTAAAATTCATATGGAACCAAACAAGACCCCAAATAGCCAAAGCAATCCTGAGAAGGAAGAATAAAGCTGAGGGGATTATGCTCCCCAACTTCAAGCTCTACTACAAAGCCATAGTACTCAAGACAATTTGGTATTGGCACAAGAACAGGCCCATAGACCAATGGGACAGATAAGGGAGCGCTGATATAAACCCAACCATGTATGGTCAATTAATATATGATAAAGGAGTCATGGACATACAATGGGGAAATGACAGCCTCTTCAACAGCGGGTGTTGGCAAAACTGGACAGCTACGTGCAAGAGAATGAAACTGGATTATTGTTTAAACCCATACACAAAAGTAGACTCGAAATGGATCAAGGACCTGAATGTAAGTCATGAAACCATAAAACTCTTAGAAGACAACATAGGCAAAAATCTCCTGAATATAAACATGAGCAACTTCTTCCTAAATGCATCTCCTCAAGCAAGGGAAACAAAAGCAAAAATAAACTCATGGGACTAAATCAAACGAAAAAGCTTCTGTACAGCAAAGGACACCATCAACAGAACAAAAAGGCATCCTACACTATGGGAGAATATATTCATAAATGACATATCGACATGGGGTTAACATCCAAAATATATAAAGAACTTACAGGCCTCAACACCCAAAAAGCAGATAACCCGATTAAAAAATGGGCAGAAGATATGAAGAGACAGTTCCCCAAAGAAGAAATTCAGATGGCCAACAGACACATGAAAAGATGCTCCACATCACTAATCATCAGGGAAATGCAAATTAAAACCACAATGAGATATCACCTCAGACCAGTAAGGATGGCCAGCATCCAAATAAGAACAACAAATGCTGGCGAGGATGTGGAGACAGGGGAACCCTCCTACACTGCTGGTGGGAATGGAAGCTAGTTCAACCATTGTGGAAAACAATATGGAGGTTCCTCAAAAAATTAAAAATAGAAATACCATTTGACCAAGGAATCCCACTCTTTGGAATTTACCCAAAGAATACAACTTCTCAGATTCAAAAAGACATATACACCCCTATGTTTATTGCAGCACTTTTTATAATAGCCAAAATATGGAAGCAACCTAAGGGTCCATCAGTAGATGAATGGATAAAGAAGAGGTGGTACATATACACAATGGAATACTATTCAGCCATAAGAAGGAAACAAATTCTGTCATTTGCAACAACATGGATGGAGCTGGTGGATATTATGTTCAGTGAAATAAGCCAGGCTGAGAAAGACAAGTGCCAAATGATTTCCCTCATTTGTGGAGTATAACAATGAAGCAAAACTGAAGGAACAAAATAATAGCAGACTCAGAGACTCCAAGAAGGAACTAGTGGTTACCAAAGGGGAAGGTGGGCAGGGAGGGAGGGAGAAGGGGATTGAGGGGTATTATGTTTAGTTCTCATGGTGTGAGGGATCATGGGGAAAACAGTGTAGCACAGAGAATGCAAACAGTGAATCTGTGCACCTTACTACACCCGAGGACAGTTACTGCATTGAGGTATGGGTGGGGACTTGATAATATGGGTAAATGTAGTAAACACATTGTTTTTTCATGTGAAACCTTCATAAGAGTGTATATCATTAATACCTTATTAAAAAAAATATATATCTTAATTTGGAAGCAAAAAGAATTTTCTTTCTGTTATTTCTGCTTTGTTTTGCTTTGTCTTTTTTCAATGTTATGTATAGCTTTTCTACCAACCAGGTATTCTATGCATACCTCTTTTTCTGTCTGTAAAGTTTCTGCTTCTTAAACTTGGTGTTTGTCACCCCCAGTGGTTACATATTGGGGCACCAAGTGGTAAATTAACACTTGTTTTTCTTGGGTCTTTCCACTTTCTTAAGAAAAATTTTAATGGAGGAGAATAAGTGTTATAACTAGTGAAAAACTGCAAAAGCAACGTTTTACAGAGTGCATTAGAATATTTACACGAATTTACTTTTTGAAATCAAACTCTTGATTCCTCCTTAATACCAGTGGGCACTTTGGGATTCCCCCACTAGACCCCTAAGGTATGATTCAATTTCCTCTGCCATTAAGAGGGCTTCAATGGCAATATTTAAAGATAATTTTTAAATAGTATCTTTCTTTGCTCATATATAGTCTTTTCTTCAAGTTAAATTAGAAGTGACCTTTCTAAAATATAAATGCTGTCAGGCCATTTGAAAACTTTAAATGGCACCACATTTCATAAAGTACAAAGTCCATAGTCTGAGCAGAACATGCTGATCTCTCCCTAAGCAGTTCTTACCTATCTGTTTAGACTCATATCCAGCTATTTCTCCAAACACACCTATACTGGAGTAAATAGAGGAAGACTTTATGAATGTGTCACACTTTTCATGCCTCCGTTGAGTTTCACAAGCCCTCTGCTCTTCCTTTTTGCTTGTTCTCCGCTCAAACTCTTCCATTTCAGTGGGTTTCTATTGATCTTCCAAGCCTCAGCTCACATTACTTTTGTAAAGTCAGCCAAGTTAGGGCTGAGCATGGTCTCCTCTTTTTCTTCTGATGTTTTCTGACAGAGTGCATCTCAGTTATAGAACTTATTAAATTTTGTTAAAATTTTTATTGACTTGAGATCTAGGCTCAAAAGAAATTGGCCTACAGTGTACACTACAGCAACACAGTCACACAACTGGAACAGCTATTTCAGTTACACAGTTCTTGAATAACATTGCGAAGATAGCTATCTCGTTTTAATTTTGTTACCACCAGTAAAATAACCCTTCTAATAATCAAATGACTGAATTTGGCCTAAATATTTGTACTAAATGACTGTTTTACTGTTTATTAGGTAAAACATTGGTATAGTATTTGTATCATATTTGATTTTTTCATTTTAGGAACTTCATAGGAATTAGGAATCCCTTTCCTGTTAGAATATCCAGCTTGAAAAGAATCCCAAAGTCTGGGGTCCTAGAAGATTATTTGGCTCACTAGAGCTTTGGACCAACTCATAAATATTACTTGAACTTAACCAAAATTGTGGAAATTTAATTTGAACCCAAATTATAGATATAATGATGCCATTCAGTGAGAACCAAACCATCATTTTTTTTTACGGGAACTTAGTGCATAGGTACAGCAACAACTTTCCTCTCGTTCACTCACTCTTTTGCTGTAAGTTCCTCTAGACAGGCAATTTCTGTTCTATTGTATAAATCTATTGCTTGTTTTCTAGAGGGGTAAAAGAAAATACCTCTTTATAACTAAAAGTTAGATTTATATATCCAGTTGCACATACTTGTCATTTACTTATCTGTCCCTTCATTTATTCATTCACATATTTTTTAACACCAACCATATTCTTATCACCTTATTAAGTATTTTATATTAAAATAAAAAAGCAAACAGAGCCCCTACACACGTGGAATTTAAACTCTACTGGAGGATTTTGACAATGAGGAAATAAATTTATAACATGAGATCAGGAAGTGCTATAAAATATTCAGTGATTGAACTGACAGAACTACTGGCTACGAGAGTTATTTTAGATAGAATTGTCAAGGAAAGACTTTCTTAGGAGGCAGCATTTGAACTGAGACATAAATGAAGGAGTGAGCTGAGGAATTTTGAATTGTATGTCTCAGACAACTCGTATCTGAACCTTTAATTTCCCCTTTTAGACCTGTTGCCCAGCCACTGGACTTCCCCACCTCAGTAAATAGTACTGGTATTTACCAAGTTTAAGTTAGACTCATAAGGTCATCTTTTATGCCTACCTCTTCCAACCTCAGATATCTTGAATATCCCGAAAGTTCTTGAATCTTACCGCTTTTCCCAAAGCTCACTGTTGCGCCTCCAGCACAGTCCGTCATCTTGTAAAGGGGCTGTCGCGGTACCCCCGGCGGCATGCCAGCACCCACACTGGCACCCTCTTACCTCTTCTCTGGACTATACACTGAACTTTTGTCGAACTTCAATCAGAGCATGTGAATGGCTGCTGGTCAAAGACTGCCCGTTGCTCTTACGATAAGGATGCGACTCCTTGGCAGGGCCTCTGAGACCGCAGTGGCCTGGTCCCAACCTTTCTCTTCACTCTTGCCATAAAAGCTTTCCTCACTCTACTCTTGCTAGCCGCACTGACCTCCTGCCACCTCCTCGGACTTCCTGTATACCTCTCAGCACAAGGTCATCCTACATCTATACTCTTCTCTTTGAAAAATGTTTTCATTCTCACTTCATCATGCTAACTTATGCTCATTGTTAAGATCCCAGCACAATTTTCACTTCTTAGGGGTTTTCCTTAACCTCCCTGGCAAGTTCAGATGCTCTATTGTAGTCCCCAAAGCAGCCTTTTCTTAATAGCACTGTCTTGGCCCTGTTATATTATATTTGTTTGTGTGGTAATGAGATTACTCTATATTTTTTCCCACCATATTTTTCAAAGGTGCATGCTGGACATTTTTTCCAAAACTGGTTTACTGGTGAATAAATGAATGTTTACTGAATAAGAGAACTAATTAGTTAATTGGTGGACTTCCATTCCAGCCCTCTCCCCTTAGGTACTACAATTTATATACTTTGTCTTTTTTTCTGAAATACTCTAGGCTCTTTTCACTGCAGGGCTTTTGCACATGCTATTGTCTCCGTCTGGAGCAGTCGTTGCATTCAGGGTTCTCTTCATTACTCATGTTTAGCTTAATTAACATTTTCACAGAGAAGGCTTCCCAGCTCAATTTCTTCAAAGTGTTATAGCCCTCTTTTCTTCCTGTTCTGCTTGACTGTTTCAAATTTGTATTAATTTTACAATTATACATTTTTTCATTTCTTTTTCATCACTTGACACTGAACTCTGCAAAGGTGGATATCATGCCTATTTTGATACTAATTTTTCATATACAAAGAGGTGTGTATTCCTGAGCATGAAATTTAATTTTTCATTCTACATTAAACACTACAGATGGAAAACCATATTACCTTACAGAACATTTCCCTTCATTTACTGTTCAAGCATTCTCATTGATTCAACAAATTTTCTCGCTGATTGATCAATAGGAAATGTCATTTTTCAGTACATGCTAAGGAAACTGTGACAAGGGTTCATGCCATTGTAAAATCTACTTAGCTCATAAAAAGGCCCAGCTTATTCTTTAACTTAATCTATATGCTGTTCTTCCTCTTCTTCAATTACCTTAATCAATTAAGTAACTTTGTAACCAAAACAAAAGATAGGTCTCCAGATTGTAAACGAACTTATGTAGATAAAGAATGCTGAGATCTGGATCAACACTCACCTCAATAACTCTATTCCTTAAGACAACTTCAAAGGTATACATCAGGCTTCTATTGACCCCCACCTAAAAGGCTCTGTTAAACCCCAAACCCTAAGCTCTAAGTGTGCCTTCCCTCTGAGGTCATCCACACTCCTGTCTGAGTGTGTACTGTTTTATCAAATAAACTTTCTTGCTGCATAAGCCTATTACACTTCATCAAAGAACTCATTTACCTCCACCTCTGGCAGTAAATGTCTTTGTGACTTTGTTATTTCATTCAACTTTCTAGTCTTTATCTGTCCCCCTGTTTTATTTTAGACCAGTAGGGAAGCAGAAGTTCTCAGAACATGATCTTACTCCAACCATGCTCCATGGCTCCCACAAATTCTGGGATCATAGGGATATAATTCCCACACCATACAGATCAAATGGACACTGGACACCAGGTAACACTGGCTTCAGGAGTTGTTAATGGATTTTCCCTACACTGAGCAGGAGTTCCATTAACTTCCCTTTTCTCCCTCTGGTCTGCCTTGCTCTCTAATCTTTGCATGTCTGCTGACATGCACTACTGCTCTTGCTTTAATGGATTCCCTTCTTGCTGACACTTGTTCAACCTGACTGCAAATTCTTTCTTGATCAAAGTCAAGAGTCCTCCCTGTCTAGGTTAAAGTTTCCCTAGTGCACAAGGAGAGACCTTCCCGGGCACAGCTCTCTGACAACAATATGGTAGGTCACATTATTATGTGGTTATACCATTCCAATTGCTTTTCTGTTTACATTATAGTCAGTTTTAATCTGTTGAACAAAAAAATGTCTATAATCTCACCAACAGCTATAAAGATTGATAGTAAGTAGATGTTACTGAAATTTCTTTGAAAACACACCTGCATGTTCCTGTGTAAATTATATGCAGGGTTGTTTTATTCTAGATTTGCACATTCTATATTGAATGATAATAGATGAAATTTTGAAGTACTTTAAGTAATTTCACAGCATGCGTTCAAGAACCACATACCCAAGCACAATGAATGTTCTGTAGCTTGTATAGCTTTCTCTTATGCATGAAAAGAAAGCCAATTATTACTCAAATTTTTCCTAGAACCCATGTATATCAGTTCTAGAGTATATATGATCCAAATACATATGATTAAAAATAGCAAGAAAGAGAAGGAATGAATAAACTTTCCCTTTATGGGCATCATGCATCCTATTAACAAGTCCTTGTGAATTAGGCAATTTAATAAAACATCCATGTTCATGGTAAGAGTTAACTAATAAACCACTATTTAGCTACAAACAGAGGTGACAAGCAAAATATGAGGCCCATTTACTGTCCTAGGATGTGAGTTAGATTTGTTTTCATTTTTAAATTCTTTATTTTGAAATAATTTTAGATTTAAAGAAGAGCTGCATAGAGAGTACAAATAATTAATATACACTCTTCTCCCAGCTTTCCCTGAGATTAACATTTTACATACCATCATCTCTTTATCAAGTAATAACAACAGAACAATGCTAATAACAAAACTCTAGACTCTATTCATATTTCACCAATTTTCCCACTTATGTCCTTTTCTGGATCTATGAACCAGTCGAGGACACCACTGCCACTTAGTCATCATGCCTCCTTAATCTCTTTTCATCTGTAAAAATTCCTAGTTTTGTCTTTTATACTTGCAGATTAACGTTGTAGAATATCCTTCAGTTGAATTTGGCTGATGTCTTCTCATGGTGAAATTGGGTTTATAGATTTGAGGGAATAATGTCACAGAGGAGAAGTTCTCCTCAAGATACATCAGAAGGCACATGACACCCCCCTATCTACTAGTAAGGTTAAAGTCAGTCTCTTGGTTAATGTAATGCTTGCCAGGTTTCCTACTGTGAAAGTTACTGTTGTTTTCTTTTCCATCCTTTATTCATAAGAAGGTGAGTCACTAAATCCATCATACATGCAAAAGAATTAAGCTCTATCTTCAATAGGGAGTAGTATCAAAGAATGTGTAGATGTGTGTTAAAATCATAACAATAATTAATTCATATGCTAGGAGAGATAGTTTGAGGATTTGCAAATATCCTATCTCCCCTTGAAATTTAGCCCCTTAATTTTAACAGTTGTAAGTTGATATTGCCTGTAGCAATTATACTATGGTGTTTTCATGGTGAATTTCTATTTTCTTCATCCCTTCTACACTTACTATTTGAAATACTTCTTTAGGGAAAATTTTCTTTTTTTCCCACACTTACATATTTATTCAATAATTTACTTCTATCATTATGGACACATAGATATTTATTTTACTCTGGTTTTAATCTAAAACTATTATTTTATTACTTAAACCTTTCCAGCATTAGCCACTGGGGGCACTCTCAAGTATTTTTTACTTATTTTTCTTTTAGCATCTCCTTACTAGCACTACACATTGCTACAAGTTCATCTTGTATTTTCACTGTTGGAACTGTAAAATTGTTAATTTTTCCAAAAACCCTTTGTCCCTTATTGAAGAATGATATGAAGAAACAAAGACCTGGTGTCATGTAGGCTCTTTGCTACTGAGGTCCTGTTGCTCTGAATCCTCCCTGACATTTGATATTCCATTTTTTATTTTAGCCGTTCTAATAAGGATATACTACATGTCATTATAGCTTTAATTTGCTGAATTTAGTTGAAAAACATTTGGCTGAATACACTTTAAGGATATTTTGGCTACATGTTACTTTTTAAAACTAAATTAATTATTTCAGATTGTAACTACATGAAGTACATTGTAATTATCAGCTTAGTACATAAAATGGTACTTTAAGATTTATGACTCTGTCCAAGAGCAATATCTCTCTGTTGCAACATTACCATTGCTTCTGGCCCAAACTTTCTAATTTTGATTAATCCCTTATAATTCTTAAGTTTCTTTCTATGGTGCTATTCAATCAGATGTGGACAGTTGGTCAAACTATGAAGTTATTTTATTATAAATTGTAGTTTGAACTTTCATAGCCAATATTTTAGTGTTGTATAATTTTTATTTAGACAATTTTTTTAGAGCAGTTTTAGGCTCATTAATGTGGATTTGGACAGATTATTAAAGTTTAATGAGAATATTTTTTTATTTCATATAATGATTGATCAATTAAAAAATTCTACTTAATGACTTTTTTAATCACTTGCCTGCATCTACATTTGAAACTGAAACAGAAAAATCATAATAAAAGACAGAATTGTAAGATAAACCTATTTAAGAGGTTTAAGATAAAAAAAAATACTTATAAAGCCAACATCTATCCAAGCAATTTTTTTCTCATAAAAGTCAAGATCTGAATAAAAATTTTTATTCTTTGTTCTGGGTTTGCTTGAGCTTTCTACATTAAAGTTTTCACAACTGTTAACATTAATTAATGTTATTAATTAATCTTCATAAAAACCTGCAAATTTTTAAATCAAAGAATAATCTCAGTGTAAATTCAAAGTTCATAACCAGGTTTTCTCACAATTTTTGTACTTAGTTTCCATCATTTTAATACAAGAATATTGATTCTAATATAATTTCTATTCTGTTAACTCATGGGAAACTTTTTGAATATTCTTAAATTTAGGGGTTCTGATATTTCAACAGGGAGTATGTCTTTGGTTGTAAACTGTCAAGGGATTAATTTTAAAAGAAAGTATAATGTGGCTCTTGCAAAAACAAAAATTAAATTTGTCAAAGATTTCATCTAACTAATTAATTACAGAGAAGACCAGTAAGATATTAAAACAGTAAGATAGTAAAAGGAGAACTTCAAATTTTGCTTTACACAAATGCTTTTGTATCTATACATACACGGTGGAGGTGGGGAGATAAAGAATGCTGAAATGAATTTACAGAATTGGTTCAAGGGAGAAATAATGTCCCTCAAACAGAAATAATTAATTTGCTTATCTGAAAGAATAATTAAATTGATACAGCTATCAAAAACTACAACTCACGGAATTGTAAAACAGCTCAAGATAATGAAAGAGAGCCCTGGTTGGTTGACTGGAAGGCTAGTCAGGATACCTTCAAATCTCAAAATCTTTTTCTCTCTGTCTCTCTTTCATACTAAATTCTTTGATTGCTTTCCCTGAAATACACAAATAATAAATAAATAAACATCTGGTCCCTTGTGACTCAGTCCTTAGATGAACTCACATTTAAGTAAACAAAAATCAACAAATTGCATTTAAATTAATAAAGGCTTTTCATTCTTGCCTTTCTAGAAGATTTTTTAAGGGAATCCAAGTAAAACTCCACAGTGTTCTTCTCAATAGTTCTTTCCTCCACTTCCCAGTCTTCAAGCCCTGTGATACTCCAGAATTTCTCTAGCTTGAAGCACCAAAACTCCTCTTTGACCAAGAGTTAAAGTTCCCTCAGCTTTATAACTGTGGGTGGGCTTCCTCCTGACAATAAGTTCCTGACCTCTCTTTTTTTAGAGTATTTATTTTAGTAACTTGCAGATGTAAATTTTTTCTGTGCTCCTTTAAGGAATAAATCTTCCTTCCATTCACCTCCCAAGTTTACAACCCAAGAATGTCCTCATCCAGGACCTGGGAGCCATCTCTGAAATGCAGTCATCAAGAAAGATAGTGCCCCTGTCTCCCAGCCACTGTGGAGGGTAGAGGCCTAAATTCAATAAGCACCAATTAGCAAACACAGATGTTCTGACCACACTGACCAACCATACCTTAAATTCCTCCAATATTTTTCTACTAAATTACCTCAGGGCTTAAAAGCTCTTCCACCTTTTCTTTCAATTGAGTTCAATCTCTATGCTTATTGCAATAGTCTTTTTTTTGAATTTTTAATTTTGCTATCATTAATGTACAATTACATGAACAACATTATGGTTACTAGACTCCCCCCATTACCAAGTCCCCACCACATACCTCTTTACAGTCACTGTCCATCAGTGTAGTAAGATGCTATAGAATCACTACTTGTCTTCTCTGTGTTATACTGCTTTCCCCATGCCCCCCCTTCATTATACTTGCTAATCATATGACCCTTTTTCCCCTTGTCCTTCCCTTCCTACCCATCCTCCCCAATCCATTTCCATTTGGTAACTTAGTCTATTCTTGGGTTCTGTGAGTCTGCTGCTGTTTTAAACCTTGAGCTTTTTCTTGGTTCTTATGAGCAACTTCTTCATGAACATATCTCCCCAGGCAAGGGAAACAAAAGCAAAAATGAACAAGTGGGACTATGTCAAACTAAAAAGCTTCTGTACAGCAAAGGACATCATCAGTAGAACAAAAAGACATCCTACAATATGGGAGAATATATTCATAAATGACATATCCGATAAGGGGTTGGCATCCAAATTATATAAAGAGCTCATGTACCTCAACAAACAAAAAAGCAAATAGGCCAATTAAAAAATGGGCAGAGGAACTGAACAGACCCTTCTCCAAAGAAGAAATTCAGATGGCCAACAGGCACATGAAAAGATGCTCCACATCCATAATCATCAGAGCAATGCAAATTAAAACCACAATGAGATATTGCAATAGTCTTGAATAGTTTTCCTTCCCGTGTTTAATTGTAATGTTTCTTTGGCACTCTTCAAGGATTTGTTTTTCTTTCTCCTCTCTATCTACCATTTATTATGAAGATCATTGTTCTCTACCTTAAATTCAGTCTGCTTTCACTGTTCATCAATTTTGTACCACAAAACTGGTCCAGAACTAGTCACAGAGCAGGAGAATAAAATAAGTAAACAGGCAAAAACATGTTTTTTCTAAGCAGTCAGAGAGAGATTAAGAATATCAACACCAACCATATATAATAAAAAGTAGACACCCTTAATACATTTTATAATGTACATGTTACTTTATTTTTCTCAAAAATCTCAAATTTATTTTCATCTCATTTTCATGGTCAGTGTGGATTTTGATACTAACTCTTTATGAATTGGCTTTTAAATACCTGAATTCTAATTATGAAATGGTTTGTGCTCTGGTGTATATCTTCATTTTGTTTTTCCTGAACAAATTTTGTGGAATCTATTTCTGCAAAGTTTCATACCTAAGGATATTTTTCTGCTACTTCATATATGAATTAATAACTTGTAAAGATACAGATTTTTTAATTCTAAGCTTTCCTTCTTGAATCTCAGGATATATTACTTGAGTTTAATTTGTTATTAATATAATATGAAGAACTAGGAAAAACATGATATTTATTGCTATATAGATCAAATAAAAATTGATTTTTCTTCTTTGCTTATATGGATTTTTGGTGATAAACTGACAATTTCATAAAACTGTATATAAATGTAGATGCTTTTTCAATAATTTTGCCTGAAATGTAGTTTCTTCCTAATTGACTTGATCACTTTTAATATATTGATAATTTTTAGCTCAAGTAAGCGTTTTTATGCTACATTTTTCAACTTTTATCTCTTGTTTATTCTGTTCTCCCCTCTAGGACTAGCCCTGAATTTTTAGTTGACCATTTAGAGCTTATCTTCTATATATATGATTTTTTAAATCAGTTTTTTCCTCTTTTTTATTTTGTGGGAATATTGTAAAGTTTGAATTCTATAATTTTACTTTATTACTAGGTCTAGAATTTTTAAGCATCAAATGATTTTTAAATTTGAATGTCATGTTTTAGATTTTTAATTTTCTTTCTACACATAAAGACTGATAAAAAAATGGGGATGAATTAAATATTCTGTTTTTAAGGTGCAGCTATTTTCTAAAATTATATTCAGTTGTATACACTTCATGTGGATTTTTCTTTTAATACTCGCCTTATGTAAACAAATGTCACAGACTCAGTTTTGCAGGTGAAATGGGATTCAAGAGTTACCTTTAGCTTTTTAACAGGTTTGATTAGAGTTCTACCTTTTGCATGTAGATATTCCTCTTTAAAGAAAAAAATCAAATGATCTTCTAATTACTAATTCATAGATGAAATGCAAGTATGGGGGACAAAGTGGACTAACTTCTGTTCAGTAAAATTCCATAGCCCCTGCTGGGAAAAATGTATAATGAAGAGGATCACACTATAAGGCAGACAAATTAGCTAAATTTAAACAGTGGGAGATTCCAATTTTAGTATACAGAAATCTATTTAGGATGCAAAATTTCCTGATACTAGGCATTTGAAAAAAGGAAAATAAGAAAAAATTATACTGATATATGTATATTTTGAGCACAAGAAAGAAAATTAAGAATTAAAACAAAGGGGACTTACAATTTCAGTTCTGACAGAGTTGAAAGTTGTCATTCTTGTCCTTATACCCAGAAAAAGGTAGAGAAACTGAAAACCAGTTATTTGAGATTGACAGGCAAACCACCACCGTGAAATCTGGAGATATCAGCTCTTACAAAGGTAGCAAACATCTGCCTTTTTGGAGTAGAAGTGATAGGGAGCACTTTAATTGTAATTTTGGTAAATTACTGAAAGCTGTTATGGACTAGCTTGAAAATGAGAAATTCCTGTGGACTATACTCTTAGGCGGTTCCCCACACTTTTATGGGCTTTATCTCCAGGAACCTAATTTTCTTCCAGGGAGTATTTGAGAAATACCCCTTTGGCAGGCAAAGGGGAAGAGTAGTCATTGTAAAATAAACCCAGAGTTTTCATAACAAAAGCCTACATTCCAGGGAAAAATAATTTGGCAAAGCACAACAAAATCAAAGAGAAGTGATCTGGGGAAGGAGGGCACCTTTCCAATAGAGAAACAAAGACAAAAATTACAGAAGAATTCTGTCATAATCCATGTAAACAAGAAGTAAGTAGCATGAAATATTTAGTCTTAAAAAAAAATGAAAACCAGAATTGTATATCCAGCAAAATGATCCCTCAAAGGTAATGGAGACATAATACATTTTTAGACAAATATGTCATAGAAAAGATACAGTAAATGCTGTTTTTTTTTAATTTAGGAAAGTATATCCATGATTTCTATGCCATTCAAAAATTATAACCTATCTCTCTTGGTGACTTGCCCCACTGTGGTTAGACTAGTTGAAGTCACATGCATTGTGTGGCCTTCTTCCATAACAAGCACTATGGAGTTTTTACATCAGTGCAAACTTTTAGTCAGACATTAATTGCAGAAGATATTCAGTGGGAATATTTCTCCTTCTCATCCCCACCACTACAATCTTCATGATTTAGAAACTCCTGGTGTAAAATTTAATACAGGGCTGCCATGCTTTCCTCCAAGACCTTCCATGTACATAATCTGGTCCTCTCTGTTTAGATTTTTGGGGAAGACACCACCTGATAATCCTCATACCATCTCCCTTTTGGGCCTTAGATGCTTTGTTTGCTTAACAGTGACCCTCTTTTTTTGGGTAATTATCACTGGTAATGAGGCTGCCCATTACACATTTTCCAATGACTACCTTCAGATTTTGGGAGTAAATCCAAAGTATTTTGTGTTCATATTTCCTGCATCCCTTAACTTTCCACTTATAGATTTCATTACCATTAAATGTACTTATATATTTGACATTATTTAATGAAGAGTGTATGCATGTGTGTGTGTGTGTGTGTGTGTGTATGTGTATAAACTATAAATGTCAGTGACTTGAAAAATTATATTATAATTAATTAAATGCATATTAAATATAAACATTACTATAAGCTAGCACTTTGAAGACTAGGTGTTTTTTAAAAAATGCTCAATCTCAAATTTCTGCATTGTTTATTGAATTATACTTTAGAAATAAATATTCACATAGTTAATTTTTACTTCTATCCTAGGGTCTGTAACTTATAAACTTTTACAAGTTTTAAGGTCCTCTGGGCCCCAATATGCACCGCTGAATAGAATCTATTCATTTGAAACCATAAATATTTTTAAGCAATTTTCATGCTTAAATAGTCATGAAATTGAGGGGGCTTTCAGCTTCGGTAAATTATATACATTTTCTATTCTCCTTAACTTCCTGCAGATGGGGCAATGGGAAAACACTTTTGGTAAAAGGCACCATTAAGAAGAATTCTATGTTAATTTATTTTGAATTGAAGTCAAAGGAAGTAAACAAAATTTCAAAATGTCATGAATTTAAAAGTCATATCAAAAAGTCACAATTAAAAACATACAGAATAGAATTTGAAATGGCTACATTTTGAGATCAAAGACCATAATAAGATGATGCTCAACAAAGGGTATTATATATAATAGAATTATTTTAATTTCTATTTTGAATAACTTGTCACATTTTCATTAACAATAAAACATATGAAATCCCCATAATAATAACTTCACCAAGCAATGATTTATGTGTGATTTTCATTTATTATTTGTTATATTCCCACAACAAATCTACCAAGGCAAAAATTATTATTATTTCCATATTACAGATCAGGGAACAGGCAGAGGGAATTCATATAAACTATACCAACTCGAGATTAAATGTGCTTAATTCTCACACTATATCACTACTTCTACCCATATATATTTTATTCCAAATAATCAATGAAGGCATAATAGCAGCTATTCAGTGTCTAATTATCCTTTTCTTCTAAAGTGATTAATACACTCACACACATATTTGTCATTATAATTTTTATTTGTGATTACTAAGATACAGCATGTACATTAATTCTTACTTTATTTTGCACATGTTGTGAATACAAATAGTATGAATTCCAAACATTACAGAGGTTTAATGCTACAGAAATATTTTGATAACCACAGGGAGGTTTAATATTCTAACAGAAATTTTGTAACCATAGTGCAGGATAGAAAATATATACCTTTTTCTCTTTTTCTGTGGCCCAGCTAGGAACTTGACATAATTAAACACTCTAAGGGGCTAACTGATGGGAAGAGAATGAAATTAGAAGGAAGTTGAATACATTATTGTGATTTTTATGGCATCATATGTTTTTAAGAAGTTTCTATCTGAGTGTAAAGTTGGGTGAGAGGGATACCACTTCCATGGTGTCATCAGGCATCTTATGTTTAATAATAATCCAAGTTTATACCAACCATTGAAATCTGACACATTATGTTAGGACCCTAAGAGACCAAAACTTTTAGGAAAGTGCTCTGGGACCAATAAAACATTTTAAAAATATTAATCCAATAAAAGATTCTGTAGAATTCATGATTTTCCTGTTAAAGTCTCTGAAGTATATATGAAATACAACATGTTAGATAGTTTCATAATTTGTAGACCAGAAGGAACTGTATAAATATACAGTATTAATAACTAGTGAGGGAATTTAAATAATACATTTATAACAGTGTAAATGTGTTCCTTATGTGATAGCTAAATACTATGAAACTACTAATATCTGTTTAAATAGAACCCTTTCCATAAAATAACAGAAAGACACCATAGTTTTCAGGAGTCTGTTTTAACAGTTTATGCCTAGGGAATGATGTAAGCTGGTCACTAGAACATGATTTAATATCTTAACATTTGTGCACCACACTAAAGCACTTCAGCTTTAATAAAAGAATATTATCCTTGAGCAATGATTACTGTGAGGAATTTTCAAAGGCAAACTTTGTATGAAAGAAATTACCTAATAATTCTCTCTGTTAGTCGATATATTGTATTCCATTTTCTGAGTTGCTGGAATATCTGAAATCTCCTTATCCATTTTTTGTCCTTCTTTTCTCTAAACAAAGTTTTCACCGAGGGGCACTGAGAAAATATCCGTGCTGTTTTAGGAGCAAATATAGATAATATCAATAGGTGAAGAGAACTGATTTTAACAGAATAAAATTTGATAAGAATACAATCATTTGTTAGGCAAATATCTTAGTGTTCAAACAGTTCATTGGAAATACCTTTTACATTAAAACCAACTGTCTTTTGACATAAAAAAGAGCTTTATTTTTTGTGTTCCTTTTATGAAGATAAGAGAAGCAGTTCACTGGAGGTGCCCTCGTCAGCAGTGAGGCATGTAATGCTCCGTAGCCTCTATGTAAATCAGGGTTTAATCGGGGTCAGTAAGTAGTATTACCCATGCTCCCTTTATACAAAACGCACAGCTTTGCATAAGTTGTTCATATGTCTCTTAAAGTATTCTTCAGAATAAATTTTTCTAATGGCATTATCAAGAAATCCATAGGTTAACATGAAATCTCATTGATCTTTTATGATGGACTCATATCTAATATTTTTAGGCCCAGGAGGACTTTATACTCTATGTTTAAATAGTTTAAAAATGTAATTCATGACAGTAAATTACTAAATATGTCTTATGCTTTGACAAATATACTTTCCTTATGACAAATTGAAAAATACAAGAATGTGATTATAATCATCAAATTTATCAAAGAATTATATTTATTGTGATTCATGTATGGGCTGGTGATAATTGTGTCAAAGCAAAACCTACCCTGGGCGAAGTTAAACAGGCAAAGAAGACTTTATTAAAGACTATTGTAGTAGGGGAGAAAGACCAGAACAAAGTCTGTGCTCAGCTCCACTAAAACAAAGGTCTGGAGATTTTTAAAGGGCTGAGGTAGAATAGAGGGGAGGGGATCATTGGCTTCTCTGTGTTTGCTAGTGATCCTTTCCTAAAGGAAAAGTAACGCTTTGCGTATCTGAATGAATAAGAGGTAGTTTTACAATTTGATGCCAAAGGAAGTTGGGCTCCTTACTTCCTACAGACATTGGGAGACAGGGGTGCTATCTACCTTGATGATTGTATTTCAAAGCAGTGATTCCCAGGTTCTTGAGAAAGGCAGTCCTGGGTTGTGTTATTGGAAAGAGGATTTTGAAGAGATTTACGTATCAAATAGACAGAGAAAAATTCACAATTACAAGTTTTTTTAAGTAGATGTTTTCCTGAAAAGAGAGGAAAGATCTCTGTCCTTAGGCCTTTTGGATTTTGTAATGCCCAGTATGAAAGAGAAAGGTCAGGACCCTAGAGGCAGGAAGAAGTCTCATTAAACTACTGTGAATGATAATGATCCAAAGAATTAAAAATAAAATATAATTGTTTAAAAACATATAAATTGAACATAAATTTAAAAATTGAAAAAATAATATTATTTTTATATTTTCTTAAACTTTTTCTTCAAAATTATCAATATTACAAGGCAAAATGCAAGTTCTAATTGAGTATACATCTTTAAATGAAAATTATTAAAATCAAATATTTACAAACTGAATTTTTGGAAATTTACTTTTAAATCTTATTAAATATTTTAAAATTTGATAAAAATGAAACCGTTCACAACTCTAATACTCAATGTCCACTAGGTAACTGTGTTAAGAATCAATATCATATTTCATCAGTGCTTTATCTAGTTCTTTCTATCTGTAGACCCAATTTTTAGAATTGCACAGTTCATAAAATAGGGCAAAATATTTCTCAGCCACTTTCCACAAATGACTCCAAGTTCTTCCAGACCAACAAACTGGAACATAAAAGGAAGCAGGAAAATAAACATTCAGCTCAACTGGGAAGCTATACATTTTTTGGTTTGTTTTGCTTTGGAAGAATGTATTTCATATCTGCTGAGAAGAAAAAAATGACAAATTTTTCTTTTCTCTTACCTAAGGGCTTCTGTAATTCAAACCCTCCACACTCACAAGCAGGGTCTGATTCCAGCCCGTAACTCTGGGGGAAGAAACTATGTTCCCAGCCTAGGGCAAATAACTTTTGAAGCAGAAATCAGTCAAAGGGAGAAATAAAGTGGGAGAGACCTGTTTTTGCTTACAGGCAGTTGTCTACTTCTGCTTGCCCTTGTCTCTCCGGACCTGGCTGTAAAAGAAGACCCTACCACAGCTCCTGGTCCAGGTGTGCTCTGGCTCTCCACCCACTTGTAATCACCTATTGATATGAAGATGCACTAAGGCCAGGGAAAGGATTCTGGAAATATTGCAATTCTACCCACACAGACTCAGCAGTAGCACAACTCACAAATTTTCACGTGTTAGGACTTTCATCTTTTGCTTTGAAGATGTGGATCTACATTTCCCTGAGGTGTGATGATGTTGGTAAAGGTGATATTTATGATGTTAGTACTTGGTGTCCTAGAGCTGAGCACTGAATTAAAATTTCATCCATATTTTCTTTAACATTATTTATTTTGTGAATGTGTTTGTGCCACACGGATGGACCTTAGCGAACTCTAAGGCATTAAGTCCATGACAGGGGTCCCTCAGACCTTTATCTATGTAGAGAATTGATGAAGGCTGAAATTTATGGGCTACAGAAACATTACTTTAGCTTTTCATTAAAGTTTTAAAACCATTTACCTGAGCCTTGTTCTAATAGTACTCTGGTTTTGATAGCAGGGATATATTTAAAACCTGTTTTAGTCTCACTGAAATGTGTGACATAGGTAATACTTGATTTTGTGTCTTCAACTCTCTGAATGCTTAATACATCTACATTTGGCTTATATCTTTCTTAAATACATACAGCACTTTTTGAACTATACAATTAAGATAAATTTCATATTCTGATGAAGAACCCATTTTAGTAATTCATATCTATCAACCAATTATGACTTTATGAGATTTTGTGTCCTTGATATGAATATGAATATTTGCTAAAACGATGATGTCATTTGTCATGTATTAAAAATATTAGTGATGGACTCAAATGATAGAAGACATCCACCTCAAACAGAAGAATTCAGCTTTTTAACTTTTTTATCATAAACTAATCACATCTACTAAAAGAATCACACCTATTAAAAAGAGGTTTCTGATATAGGGATTACACTGGCAACAGTGAAAGCACCCACCCCCAAAAGTAATGTTTTTATCCCATGAAGCATGATAGTTATCAAGTCATAAAATAATATTTTAATAAACTAACTTTACTGAGGGTTGTAAATGTCTCCTATCAAGCAAAACTGGTGTGCTTTGCTTAAATAGAATATCATAATTTTAATTTTTTAAAATGTATGGTGTAAATCTATTGTGAATACTTAAGTTACACATTGGAGTATTCTAAGCATAGTAGTAATATGCAAAAGAACAATCAAGAACATGGGAAGTAGAGGGTAATTAACCTGATCAGAAATATCTGAGAAAATTAAATCTAATTTGAGCAACATTCAAATTTTGCAATAAGATAGTTATTGAATAAAAATGGTATCAGACAACAAAGTAAAATTTGAAGCTAGATTCAAAACTCAAAAAGGACATATAATTGTTGTCAGTTATTGCTACAATTATTATTACAACAATTTTATGAAAGATGATTTTGGTTTAAAATTTTTAATTTTAAGACTAAATTGAACTAAAATTAAAAAAATAATAATTTTAATTATACCTTGCGAGGATATTGGAACTTTGTTACCAGAAGTATAATCAATTGTGATGTTTGTTGACATTGCCTTGACTTTTAAAATAACTTTTTTGCATTCACACTTACATTAGATTTAGTGGTAACTTAATAAGGTGGGAGTGGAGTGGGGAAACCCTAAAGCAAGCTGAGTAAGACAATCCTTATGAGTAAATGGGTCCTTAGTTTCTGGGTTAAATTTCAGGCAGGAATGATTATGGTTTGCACCTACATAATTATTGTTACACTGATAAATATCAGTGTTTTTCATCTTGCAGTAGTTGAGATTGACGGTTCTAAAAGATATAATTAAATATCATATATTTTATATAATGAAAAGTATTGAGAAAAATGAAAGTATTGAGATTGATATAACATAGTATCAATATAATGTTATTATTCATGTTATTAATATTTCTTTCTTAAACCTTATCAGTTCCTAAATTATTATTTAAAGGTTTGTCTTTCAAACAAGCATTAAGTAAGCATTTATTTTGTAAGACTCAACACCCTGACTTGTTAAGATGAATAGTATTTCTTCCTGCCCCAGAGGAATGCATGGACTCCAGGAAGAAAATAAATGCTAATTTTACAAAGCACTTGACATCTACCATTTATTCTGTTCTTCATTAATAAAAGCACAAATTTTCACACAAACATTTAAAAAAATTAAAACCAGATGTGTCCACAGATGAGTCAGGAAGGTTAAATGTGGGTAGTCTGAGATCAAACATAAATATTTTCTTGGTTGACAACAGCAAATTTTGATATTTTATATTTTCATTTAGAACGAATATATGCCATTATTGTATTAAAATGTCATATCATTAGAATATATTATCATATATTTGAAATTATTTACAAAGATATACTCCATATAGAATTCAATCATATTGAATATTAATATACTATGTCACATTATAAAATCTTACACATAAAAAAGGATATAGGAAGGTACCGCCAGTACATTTAACTTTCCTTTTGAAAGAAAATTTTTTTTTCTGCCTCTGTATGTCTTTCCATTTGAGGGGGTCATTCGGTGACCTGAAGCTCTCAAACACTTAAACTTAGGTCAGTCATCTGTGTAATTCCAAAGGACAGGTTAGAGAAATTCAATGTTCTTAAATTATTGACTCATATGCAAAGTTAGAAGACCATATTAATCTTCTATGATTGTGTCCAAATTGAATGTCACCCTTCTGTACTCAAAACTGCTCTCATAAGATGTAACTAGTGCCTTGTTTTTAGTCATCACCAAATCTGTTCATTGTGTATTTAATAAAAGTTAAGATTCGTAACTCTTTAATATTAAAATAGTCAAATCATATCCATGTATAGGATTAAGCTCCTGCAGAGTCATTGACTATGAATTACTTCCACAAGTAATAAGGTATAAAACCCATCTCCCTGTGCTGAACATTAACCCACAGTTACTCGCTTTCTTTAGCACAACAGCACCAGTTAGTGCACCTTCTGGGGTGGGAAGCAGTGGGAGCAGTGACTGTGAGGAAGCTGCTTGTATGAGGGTTGGGACCAGGGAAGGCGGTGGCACCCACAACCTGGTAGCAGTACGGGCAGTCTTTTAGCAACACCTCTGGCCTCCACAGGTAGTGACATCAGAGGTGCACTACAGTGCCTGTTCTCAAGGGCCCTGGAAAGGAGTGTTTATGCAAATGTTATAACTATGGCCCCTTTGTGATATAACTTTGATGTTACTTTTGGCTACATTCTTGACATGTGCCAAGTTTGTGTGACTGCCAAGTTTTCTTTTATTAAATTCCCTTTCTTTTTAAACTAGTCAAAGCCAGTACCTGATGCTTGCTATTAAAAATCCTGACTGATAAAAGGGAACAAATCAGTTAAAAAGTCAAAGTACTATATGTCCTAAAGACGAAGATTTCTCTTAGTTCAAAGAACTTTTTACATCCTTAATTAATTAGATAAATAAATTTGTGCTACACTTACTATATATGATGCTTTCTGGGTAAGCCGGCAAATTTGGAGTGTCTTGAGCTTCCTGCTCACTGTGTTATTTTTGTGTTTAGTTAGATTCTGTCTCTTTACGGTTGGAAAGCATTCACTCACATGACTCCCTTATAAACCAACTTTTTTTTAAGTTGGAGATTTTATGAGAAAATAGCCGTAAAATATCCCCATATCTGTTTATTTCATTATCACCATATACATTCGTCATTATTATCACATATATGCACATGCATATGTATATGTGTATGTAACTCCCGGGGGAAAATCCCAGGGCAAAATACCTTTGAAACCAAAATCAGTCAAAGGGAGAAATAAAGTGGGAGAAGCGCATTTATTTCTTACAAGCAGTCATTGACTTCTGCTCTCCCATGTCTCTTTTGACGAGGCTGCAAAAGAGGCCCCACCCAATCCCTCCTACTTCTCTCCACCCCTTGGCAACACCTGTATTGATATGGAGATACACGAAGGCCAGGTGAGAGATTCCGGAAATACTTCAATTTTACCCATGTTATATCATATATATGGGTGTATATGATGTGCATGTCATATATATATATGGACACAGAGCTTTCATAAGCATGGAAAAGCAAAGACGTTATTAAATATTTGCAGATTAAGTTTTTGAAGGATGAATTGTCCAGACAATGCCTCTACATAGTTCCCTTTCTATTCCTGAGGGCATGGGTGCCCTATTAAAATCCCCTAATGCAACTTAATCTTTTAGTCCGAAGGTTTTGCCTTGCAATCTGTGTTTAAGCACCAAATGCTCTTTTCATTTGTCTCCCTATCTTAATTCCTTTGCTTGATAATTAGACTTTCAACCTCTGTCCCTCTCTCTCTCTTTCTGCATGGAAGTTTGGTTTTTAAGATTTTCCTGCACAAAATTGTGGTTTCTACCCAAGATGCTACCTTTTACTTGCTCCCCTCATCTCCAGGAAATGCAACCTGTGAGCAGCACCCAGCTCTTCTGACCTTGGGGCAGCCGCCCCGCAGGCTATACGCTGCCTGAACCTCACTCCACAGGCTCCAGCCTGTCTGGGACAAGAGTAATCTGACAAGAATAACTTAATAGCCAGAGGCAGCCTGCGCACCAAGTGCATAGTTGCTAGAACAGCAGAAACGCTAAGTTTACCGTAAAGGATCAGCAGCTTTTTAGAAGCGTCTAGCTGCAGGGAATTAGAGCTCCCAGACGGCAGAACTGCTGCTGATCTGCTTCCAGACACTCCATCCTGCAATTCTCCAAGACGTAGTCCCATTCTTAGCAATTCTAGGTTTAAACTCAAGAGGCAATCTTTCCCCTTGCCCACCCTTCTTTCGTCCCACTGTTAGATGTGTAACGCATTCTTATTTTTTTCTGCTGAAATTATAGGTACAAACTAAAACTGATTCAAAAATAGTATTTCTTGTTTCGTTTGGTAAATAAATAGATTTAGAAGACATAGAACTATTTATTCTCATCCACACTTGTGCCAAATAGTGCAAATAATTATACCTGGCCTAAGAGAAGCTTCAGGACAATCTTCTGAAATATTCACTGTCTACAGTGTTCTGTGAGATCGAGTTACAGGGCTTTGATTTTAAAAATAGCTACTGTAAAAGGCTCTAAAATCCTAATCCAAAATATAGTAATGTCCCACGATCTCCCCATCTGGAGATCAGACTCCTAGCAACTAAATCACAGACACAGCTCAAAACCCAACAGGAGTTTACGAGGGTTCTCGGGAGTGAATATAGACTGGACATGTCCGGAGACCACGCATCTTACTTCTTTCATGGAGACACAGTGCAGCTATCATCAGACTTAGAAAATGATTCATAAAAGAGGACACAAATGAAATATTTCATTTCTAAACAAAACCAGAAAAATATTAAAGGGACGTTAGCGCTGGAGCACCTTTTTACAACACTCTGGAATCCAGTTGCTTCAGCGCCGTTTACTAGGTAAACCATCCTCTTCACAGTGACTTGTAAAATCACCTCGGTCATATATCAAGTTTCTATAAATAAGTGGGTCTGTTTCTTGGTTTTGTTAGGAAGGAAAGGATTTGGCTCAGTGTCACAGGGAAGAAAAAAGTCTAGAAAACAAAGTAAGTTTTAATACACTGCATAGAATAGCAGAGCTGGCCTGCCTATAAGACAGGCAGGAGTGGATGCTCATTCTGAGGCTTCTTTTATGTGGTTTTGGCAGGGCAGAGAGGTCCTTGATTGACAGCTGTCAGCTCTCTAGGCTGGTTCTGATTGGTGAAATGGGGACAGGCTGTGCTGTGCCTGTGCCTCTCATGTTTCTTATCTGGGGGGAACCCTGGACATTTCCTGAGTCACTCTTGGACCCTGTGGCTTCATCTGTGTAACTCTCTGAGTCATTTCTGGCATTCTGGCTCTATCTGATCAACTCCCTGAGTCATCTTTGGGGAGCCCTTTCTCCTTTTCATCCTGCTCATTTCTGTCTAACAGTTTATGCTGTTCCATTGATCTATTTCTCTATTCTTATTCCACAATAACATTGTTTTAATTACTAAGCTTTATAGTATGTCTCGGAATTTAACAGGGAAAGTCTCATATTTTATTCTGCAAAATTATCTCGCCTGCTTTTGGGAGTTAGTGTTACATTAAATTTAGGACCAGCTCCTTAATTTCCACTAAAAAGAAAACACATTTAGAATTTTTATAAGTATTTCCTCAAAGTTATAGAACTTATGAGAAAATTAACATCTTTATTTTTTCATATGTTATATGCCTTTAACAATATTTTGTGTATTTCTCAATAAAGATCTTAGATGTCTTTGGATAGATTTATTTCTCATACCTTAAATTTTTATTCTATCTTAATAACATATTTTTAATTACTGTCATATAAAAATTATTAATTTTTTTTACAATTTATTTTATTTTAGTATCATTAACCTACAATTACATGAGCAATATTGTGATGATTAAACTACCCCCTTCATCAGGTCCCCCCCACCAACCCTATCACCATCACTGTCCATCAGCGTAGTGAGATGAGAATCACTACTTGTCTTCTCTGAGCTGTACAGTCCCCCCCCGGGCCCCCCCCCCCCATGGCTGCCAATCGTAATGCCCCTCTTACACCCCTATCCCTCCCTTCCCGCCCTTCTTCCCCAGTCCCTTTCCCTTTGGTAACTATTAGTCCGTTCTTGGGTTCTGTGAGTCTGCTGCTGTTTTGTTCCTTCAGTTTTTTTTTTTCTTTGTTCTTATACTCCACATATGAGTGAGATCATTTGGTACTTGTCTTTTTCGGCTTGCAGCACTATTTACAATCGCCAAGAAATGGAAGCAACCTAAGTGCCCATCAGTAGATGAATGGATAAAGAAGAGGTGGTACATATACACAATGGAATATTATTCAGCCATAAGAAGAAAACAAATCCTACCATTTGCAACAACATGGATGGAGCTGGAGGGTATTATGCTCAGTAAAAATTATGAATTTTTAATGTGAATTTTATATCAGGTTCACTTGATATTATACTAATTTATGGAGTTTTCCATGTAAGTAGTTACATTATATAAAATTGGAACTTTTCTCCTTTACAGTTACATGTCTTTAACTTTTACTTTTTTTATTGTCTCATTGCACTGCTTAGGACAATGTGTAATAGAAACACTGAAACAGGGCACCCACCTCTTACTCCTGAATTTAATGGGAATTATTCTATAGTACCTTTACTATTAATGATGCTTGGTGAATAGATTATTAGATGACCTTAATTATGTTAATGAAGTTCCTTTCAATTCAGTGTGCTAAGAAATGTTTTTTCATATCATGAATGAATATTGAATTAAGTGCTTTTTTGCATCTATTGAGATAACCTTTTCTTTTAAATCTATTAATTTGGTAGATCACATTGTCAGATTAATGAGTTCAGCTATTCTTTAATGACATTATGTAGTATCTGTTTCTACTTTTTTGACTCTGTTTATTGAATTATTATTTAAGATGTCTGTATCTGATTAGTGAATGAGATTATCTATCTATCATCTATTTATCTGTAGCCCAATCATTCTAAGTCAATCGGGGACAAACCTGTAGCCTGATAAAGTTAGCTTTATTGACCCATAGCAATAAGAGAAACCACACTGTAAATCTACCATGGAACATTTCACCAAAAACTGGAAAAGATGGAGAAATTATGAGATTTGGAGAAAGAATGAAGTTTTGGTAAAATTTAAATGAAGTGTTTTGATAGGCTCAATACAAAGTAAGCTATATGTGAAGGGGTCAGAATCCACTCTGGATACAGAGAGAATCCAGGCTTCGGATTTCTCTGAAATTTACAAAGGTACAATAAATATGGAAAAGTGTGTTTAGAAAATCCTTATCTAATATTCTCCATCTGGATTGGAAATCAAGGCTGCCTTTATGTGCCAAAACCAATAGATACTCCAGTAAATAGAAAGATTTAACACTTACACTGACATAATTTCAAACAAGAGAACAAAGTTTGTAGTGAATAAGAAAGTATTCATTCAAAGAAGAGATTGCTAAGATACTTTAAAGTTGCAGAGTGACCTTGGGAAAAAAATTGTTTCCTAACTAGGCAGCTGGTTTTATTTGTATCTGATATCTCAGCCTGATGTATGGAAGAGCATATTTTTGCTTTCTCAGTCAGAATTAATTCTCTCCTCCCATGCATATGTATATGTATGCATAAAAACATTTACACATATATATGCACATATACCAGTAATAATGTGCATAAAATATTTATACATAAAATATACAATAAAATGCATAAAAGTATTTACACATATATATGCACATATACTGGTAATAATGTATTTATATTATAAATTAATGACATTTTATAACTATACACACTCACATACATATATATATAGTTTTAAACTTTTACTGTCCCAGACTATTTTTGTACCAAAATTTTAATTTTCTGGAAGACATCAAGTTGTATAGATGTTCCACTTTACAAATGTGCAGTCATCCAAATCATTAATGATGTGTGCCTTCTGTCTGTTAATTATTTTGTTATTCAATATTAAATTCTAATTTCAAGAATACAGACATGTAACAGGATAATACAATAATGTAAAACAATCTGTGGCCCTAGTAAAACACTTTAACAAATACTGACATTTTTCAAAAATGCCTCAGATTTGTTTTCCTTTAAAGAACAGAGAATTATTGACATAATTAATACCACCTAATCTGAATCTCCCCAGTGTTAGCAACTGGGTTTTACACCGGTTTAGCAACAGGTTATACACAGATATGCACACACATATGTGGATATGTATGTAAACATGTAAGTGTGTATTTAAAATGAAGAACAGTCACTAAAAAAATGTATATACACATATACATGCACAGATATATTCTTTTTGTTTTCTAGTGACTATTTTTCTTTTTCCTGATGAGTAATTGGTAGTTTTCATGTCCATTGTTACTTCTTTCATTTCTACCTATTATTGTTCTATAACACCTTGAGTTTCTTGTTGTTTGACCTGTTTTGTTTTGTTTCAGATATTATCTTTTCCTTTTTCTGTTTTAGGAACCTAAAAAACTATCTTTGTTTCCTTTTCATTGATACATCATATTAATTTGTCAAAATTGTATTTCTATTTTAAGTTTTGGTAATAGATTTATTGATGTGTTCTTTCAAAATCATGAATTTTCAGTTTCAGTTTCATCAAGGATGGAAAATTTATTTTCCTGTCCTTTTTGCCCTGTCTTTCTCATTCACTTTTATTTGTCCAATAGTTTTGTGTTTGCTTACTCTTGGTCTCTGTGGAGTCTCCACGTTTGAACTAGATTTGAAGCCTTTGGCTGCTTCCTCTTTCTTACGGTAATGGAATATTATAAATAAATCGGATCCAATGAGCAAGCCCATCAGTGAATTAGACAAGTCCTGAATTTAGTTCTACATTTGTATTGTTCTGCCCTCCCATGTATAAGGCTTCAAATAAGTCATTGCTCAGTGTCATTAGTAAAAACTTGCATTTAGATGTGCTCATGAATGGGGGAACCCTACCCTAGTATTGAATTAAGCGTTCTGTCTCAAGCTCCTCCTCTCTGACAATATGAACTGCAGGCTTGAATCATTTCAGTCTTGGATGTAGTAATCCTCACTACTCTGTACTTTTTGCCCTATCCACTTGCATTCAAAAGCCAGAGTTCAGCAGACTACATTTTCTGCCTTGTTCAATACTTTGCTTTTTTAAAATCACAGAGATATTTCTATCTTTATAGCTCTGTGCTTATAATTTTCTATTTTAGTTATTCATAAACCATTGCTATGTGTTTGCTGGAGCAGATAAGGGAGAACTTTCCCAAACATAATCTCATAGCATCATCCCAAAGGCAAACATTTTACCTTACTTTCATATATATGGTAAAAGTTCCAGTCTCTGTGACCACCTTACGATTTGGTGGACATTGAATCCCTAGTATATTACCAATGGTGGTATTTGTTGAATGAATATATGAAAATTAATAAACAAATATTTCTCAGCTTAGTAGAGCAATCTGAATATAAAGAGATGTGATTAATAACATATTATACGGACATATAATCCAGTTGCCATATATTATTTAATAAGTGAAATTAAGTGCCTTTTAAATTTCTTTTCTCTTACTTGGATTATTTCCTTTTGAAAATGACTCAATTCTCCATTATGTTAGGTGAATAAGCCAAGGAAAATAAAATAATAGTACCTTAAAGATATCATTGTTTAGAAACTGAACTTGACATAAAGGCACAAAGAAATTATTGCTCTACTGGAAAAGCTAGGTACTTTCAAACTCCTTCTTAAAACAAATAATTATTGTGGGTCTTATAGAGAAAATTCATTAGGGAAAGAATATTTTTAATATTTGAAAAGGATTTGAAAGGGTGTTTTTAAATAAGTATAATTCTCTTAAGTAATGTCACTTAAAATTTATGTTTTCTGAAACAGAACCTTAATTTAATAGAAGGATCTCATGGAAATGTTACTTAACATATAAAAGTGAAATCATCCAAGAATGAAATCATTTGGATGTAAATGGAATTGTTATCTTAAATTTAATTTTATAAAATTGTTCAATTTAATTTTTGCCTTATTCAGATAATAGTGGGCTACGGATTTAATCTTAAAAATATTACATAGCATTACACTTATAAGAAAACAATTATATTTTAGTGTCTTTCAAACATTCTACAGATACTCTTGCATTACTTTCTGACACTTGAGGATCATAAATACATTCCCAAATCCATTTAAACGCAGTCACATTCTTCCCCCCATTTCTTTGTAGTTTTTCTTTGCTGTTTAATCCCAGCACCAGCTGCTTCCTGATTGATGAAACCCAGCAGGCTGTTACAACCATTCAGAGAACTAGCTATGTCTTCATTTATATCTTATTAACTTAAGTGTCAGGGTTTATTGGCATGTTACAATTGCTAAAACACAATCTGATCAACCACTTGGGGGGAAAAAAGACTGAAAATTTACTCAGAAATTTCTGGGTGTATAAGTATCCCAGATACTATTTATGGAAGTTCTCTGGTCCAGAATAAAGGATTCACCATCTTATAAATCCAATGGCATATTTCACACTCACTTGAATTATTGTACTCAAGAACAAACACAAATCCAATGCCCCTTCTCTAGTCAGAAATAATATTTGGCCCCACTGAAAGTCATTTTATTTCCAGAAACAAACTGTATAAATTAAACTTAATTGTTATCTCCAAACCTATCCTCATGCTCTTATTTTCCCAGGCTGTATCTCCTTCCTCCCATCACTGGAAATCCTGTCCTACATTGTGGTAATATAGGCCATTTATAGAGCTCTCCTTCTTTGTCACACACATTCCTTCCATTTCGTTTTGATTTTTGGAATGCTCTTCTTTCAACTGTGCCACAACTAAATTCCTACCCACCCCTCAAGGACAAGTTTAGAAGGTAAGAGCTGTCTGCAGATCACCTTGCCTTCAGACAAGAAACAGAATTGTTTTTTCCTCCTCTACAGATGATATCTTATCTATACCAATGATACTACTTCAATTTAAACTGTATTCAGTACAATAAAAAAAACACCACATTCTGAGTGCTGTTCTACTCTAAGCACTATGCTCATCATATAAATATATAGTCTCCCTCCAGAGAATTTACAGTTTGGCAGAGAGACAAGTAAATTAATTATTTGATCTTCTGTATGTTAAGTGCAGCCTTAAGTAAATATATTACAAGATTAGCCTCTGTGGTCTACTAAAGAATGAAAGGGAATTAATATTGTTGAAGGTTAAAGACCTAAGTGAGAAATTGCATGAGATAACTACAGAAAATTCCTCATAACACTTTTAAGTGCTTATCTCTCTGTAAGGGAGATAAGACTGAACACTACCCTATAGTCATGATTCTGGAGCCAGAATATCTGAGTCCAAATCCTACTTCTCCATAGACAAGCTGGTTAAATTTAGACAAATTACTCAACCTCTGATGATGCCTTAGTAAAACAGGCATAATAATGGAGATTCATGTACAGTGTCTGTGTAAATTAAATGAGCTAATACAAGCTTAGAAAATTGCCTGTGAAAATGAGGTTTAAAAAATATTAGTCATCATGCCAATTACTTTTGTTGTAATTAATACCATATCTTAAATGAAGACAAGAATAACATGTAACTCTGGGATACCGGGAAAATTAAATGAAATTATACCTGCAAACTACTTGAAGAATATCTTCTGCATAGTGTCATACATTATTATTACTATTGCTGTTAATATATAGTTATTCATTACTCATCTGCTAATTTCTATGCCTGTGTACCAGGAATACATTAGTATTTTATTTGTGAAGTAATAGTTACAATTTTTTCCACATATATTATTTAGAAATATTGAGATGTAGGATTCTAAGATAATTTGAACACTTGCTTTATTTAATTCATCTTTTTCACTGCCTTGTCACCTATTATTATTTTATAAATAATCAGTTATAAAAATCCAAAATAAGTTAGAAACAAAATGAAAAATGCTATTTCAACTGAAGATATTTTCAAATTGAGGAATTATTTGCCAAATATCATATGAATATGTGTGTATAAATAGACATACATTAAAACCAGCTAAAATTTAATACAATTATATATAATTAATAAAGGTGTAAAGTAAATAAAATATTTTAAACAAGAAGTCAATAGGTAGAATAAAATTGCACAAAAATAACAATTTGTATATATTTTAGGTCTTCCTTTCCACATACATTTTAGATGTAGCTTATAAATATCTACCTAAAATCTGATGGTGTTATGGTTGTGACTGCATTGAATTTATATACCAATTTAGAGATTATTGATATGTTTAAAATTTTGAGATTTCCAATCCATGCATATATTGTATCCTGATTTACTTTTGTCCTCTTTAATATTTCTCATTATTGTTTTGTCCTTATTACTGCAGAAGACTTGTAAATCTTTTTTGGATTTATTTCCAAGGATTTTAAGGGTGTTTTTGGTTATATAATTGTTTATACATTGCTTATGCAATGTATAAAATTTCAAGTAGATCCACTGTGGTTGTGGTACAGAAAACCAGAAAACCTGGACTGGATTCTGATGGAAGAACCAAGAGACACCCATATGTCTTGGAAAGAGGAGGTTTATTTTATACCAGTGGTCTCAGAGGAGAGTGATCTCCAAAGGTCTGAGCCTCCACTACAGCAGGGCCATGTCTTTTATACATTTACTACAAAGCTAAGGGAGGAGTCAGCACCCAGAAACTGTTGCAGTGGGAGCTATTAGGTCACTATAGGTATATTCAGGATGCTAGTTATATTTTAATCCATTTCTGTGAAGGTTACCCAGATACAGTATTATAAACTAATGAGCTTCCATGACTATGATTAATAATCTGTGGGAGGGGGGAGGATACATTGTTACATTGTTTCCATCTCAAGAACCCAAGTACCTTGTGATTCCTTTATATTCTGGAAGCCTTAACAGAAACTTTGTTTCCTTGACTTTGTTAGCTTTTCTGACTTCCTACCAAACCCAGAGGCAGGGAGGAATTTAAGAACTTTCTGTATATTTCCTCGTCAATGAATTTACACTCAGTATATGATTGCAATCCTTTTAAATATATTTGTTTATTTTTTCTATGGCTCAATATATAGTCAACACTAGTGAGTGTACCATGTGCACATTAAAAAAAATTTATCACAGTTGCTATGTGTTGTGTTCAGAAATATCAATTAATTTGAGATGGATGATAGGCTTGTTTAGAGTTTTTTATGCTTTCATTCTTTTTTCTGTCAATTGATGAAAGAAGGATATTAAAATCTTCAATTCTGATTGTAGAATATTCTATGTATCCCTTTAGCTCTTTCAATTCTTGCTTCATGAGTTTTGAAGCCCTATTCTTTTGTCCCAATATGCTTATGATTATTGTATCTTCCTGATATATTGAAACCTTCCTATTTGTCTCTGTTAGTACATTTTATCTTGAAGTCTTCTTTCTACAATATTTATAAATGCATTTTGACCCATTATTTTTTACTATTTCCAAAGTATATCTTTAACTCTCCATTTTTTGGAGTTTATATATGTCAATATTTAATTACAACTCTTGTAGGCAATCTCTCTTTTTGTTTAAATGGAAATTTTAGTTTGTTAATACTTAGTATGATTGCTGATTTGTTTAGAATAGTTTTCTCTTTTCTGCCTCCTCACCTTTCTTGTTTTTTGTAGTATCTCCTTTTCTATTTAGAGGCTAAATGAATATTTTGGAATCTAGTTTTACTTATTTACTGACTTTTTAGCTATATCTTTTTTCATTTTTAAGTTGTTGCTCTAAGAAATACATATGCACACACTTTTCACAGAATACTTAGAGTTAATACTATAGCCCTTAAAAAAAATGGAAACTTTACCATCATAGTAATCTATTTACCAACCACCAAACATTTATGCTCCAAGTATCAACAGTGTTATACCAACACATTTTACAGTTTCCTAAGCTATCCATCCAGATTTACTAAATAAAATTCAAGATGCTCATTGAAGTTTCAGTTCCAGATTAACATCAAATAACTTTCAGTATAAGTAAGTCCCATCCAATATTAGAATGATTTTATATGAAAAAAAATAATTGTTATCATTCTAAAATTCAAATTCAAAGGGAAATTACATATTTTAACTGGTGGTCCCGGTTATGATCATATTTTATTTAGTCTTATATATTTTAAAGCAGTTGATAGAAAAAAATGCCTTTTGTACTTATCAAGATTTCTCTCATTGCTTTTCATTTCTACCTGAATATCCAACTTCCCATTGGTATCATGTCTCTTCATCCTGAAGACCTTATTTTTTTCATTCTCAGGGTCTATAGATATCAGATTTTACCAGTTGCTTTCAGTAAACATCTTCAATTTTTCTCTGGGAAAATGATCTACCATGTATGAGAAAAAGTAATTAAATAATTTCCTCTAAGCCCTTTGCTATGCAATGGATATTTGGTCAACCCAAAATTCATGTTGATATCTTAACTCCTAATGTGATGACATTAGAAGGTGAGGCACTGATACATGATTAGGTTATGAGAGCAGAGCCTTAGTGAATAGGATTAGTGCCCTTATGGAAGAGATACTGGGAGTGCCCCCTTTCTCATCCACCTTGAGAGGCTACAGTTGCACGACTACTGTCTACGAACCAGAAAGCGGACTCTCAACAGAAACCAAAACTCCCAGAAACTTGATCTCAGGCTCCTGGCCTCCAGAACTGTGAGAAATAAATTTCTGTTGTTTATAAGCTGCCCAGTCTGTAGTACTTGTTATAGCAACCCAGATGGGCCAAGATGTCTTTTGAATGCTCTTTTTGAGTATTTAATAACATTTTTCGGAGTTTAAAAAATGTCTTCTCTCAATTAAATTGACATTCATTCTTAGATTTTACTCTATTATTTTCTGGTTGTTTAATGTTTTTTTCTTTGCCTTTGTTGTTCTGCTGCATATGTGTTTAAAAGTACATCTGTGGATTCCTCAATTCTAGGAAATGCCAACAATTTTCCTTTTAAATATTGTTTTTTCTCCATTGTCTCTTTAAGTTTCTTCTTTTTTTTATTTTGGTATCATTAATCTACAATTACATGTGCAACATTATGGTTACCAAGCTCCCTAGTTCATTTAGTCCCCCACATATACCCCATTACAGTCACTGTCCATCAGCGTAGTGAGATGCTATAGAATCACTACTTGTCTTCTCTGAGTTGTACAGCCCTCCCTGCGCCCCCCCACACATTATGTCTGCTAATCGTAATGCCCCTTTTTCCCCTTTGTCCCTCCCTTCCCACCCATCCTCCCAAGTCCCTTTCCCTTTGGTAACTATTAGTCCGTTCTTGGGTTCTGTGAGTCTGCTGCTGTTTTGTTCCTTCAGTTTTTTTCTTCGCTCTTATACTCCACATATGAGTGAAATCATTTGATACTTGTCTTTTTCAGCTTGGCTTATTTCAATGAGCATAATACCCTCTAGTTCCATCCATGTTGTTGCAAATGGTAGGATTTGTTTTCTTCTTATGGCTGAATAATATTCCATTGTGTATATGTACCACTTCTTCTTTATTCATTCATCTGCTGATGGACACCGGTTGCTTCCATTTCTTCGCTACTGCAAATAGTGCTGTGATAAACATAGGGATGCATCTGTCTTTTTGAAACTGGGCTGCTGCATTCTTAGGGTAAATTCCTAGAAGTAGGATTTCTGGATCAAATGGTATTTCTATTTTGAGATTTTTGAGGAACCGCCATACTGCTTTCCACAATGGTTGAACTAATTTGCATTCCCACCAGAAGTGTAGAAGGGTTCCCCTTTCTCCACATCCTCGCCAACATTTGTTGTTTGTGTTTTGGATGTTGGCCATCCTTACTGGTGTGAGGTGATATCTCATTGTGGTTTTAATTTGCATTTCTCTGTTGATTAGTGATGTGGAGCATCTTTTCATGTGCCTGTTGGCCATCTGAATTTCTTCTTTGGAGAAGTGTCTATTCATGTCCTCTGCCCATTTTTTAATTGGATTATTTGCTTTTTGTTTGTTAAGGTGCGTGAGTTCTTTATATATTATGGATGTCAACCCCTTATCAGATAGTCATTTATGAATATATTCTCCCATACTGTAGGATGTCTTTTTGTTCTACTGATGGTGTTCTTTGCTGTACAGAACCTTTGTAGTTTGAAATACTCCCACTTGTTCATTTTTGCTTTTGTTTTCCTTGCTCAGGGAGATGTGTTCATAAAGAAGTCGCTCATGTTTATGTCCAAGAGATTTTTGCCTATGTTTTTTCTAAGAGTTTTATGGTTTCATGACTTACATTCAAGTCTTTGATTCATTTTGAGTTGACTTTTGTGTATGGGGTTAGACAGTAATCCAGTTTCATTCTCTTACATGTCGCTGTCCAGTTTGCCAACACCAGCTGTTGAAGAGGCTGTCATTTCCCCATTGTATATCCATGGCTCCTTTATCATATATTAATTGACTGTTTATGTTTGGGTGAATGTCTGGACTTTCTATTCTGTTCCACTGGTCTGTGGGTCTGTTTTTGTGCCAATATCAAATTTTCTTGATTACTGCAGCTTTGTCGTAGAGCTTGAAGTCAGGAAGCGTAATTCCTCATTTTATTCTTCCTTCTCAGGATTGCTTTGGCCATTTAGGGTCTTTTGTGGTTCCATATGAATTTTAGAACTATTTGTTTCAGTTCATTGAAGAAAGCTGTTGGTAGTTTGATAGGGATTGCATTGAATCTGTAGATTGCTTTAGGTAGTATAGCCATTTTGACAATATTTATTCTACCTAGCCAAGGGCATGGGATGCATTTCCATTTGTTAGTGTCCTCTTTAATTTCTCTTAGGAGTCTCTTGTAGTTTTCAGGGTACAGGTCTTTCACTTCCTTCGTTAGGTTTATTCCTAGGTATTTTATTCTTTTAGATGCAATTGTGAATGGAATTGTTTTCCTGATTTCTCTTTCTGTTAGCTCATAGTTAGTGTATAGGAAAGCAACAGATTTCTGTGTGTTGATTTTGTATCATGCAACTTTGCTGAATTCAGATATTAGTTCTAGTAGTTTTTGGAGTGGAGTTTTTAGAGTTTTTTTATGTACAATATCATGTCATCCACAAACAGTGACAATTTGACTTCTTCTTTACCAATCTGGATGCCTTGTATTTCTTTGTTTTGGCTGATTGCCGTGGCTAGGGCCTCCTGTATTATGTTGACTAACACTGGGGAGGGTGGGCATCTCTGTCTTGTTCCCAATCTCAGATGAAAATCTTTCAGCTTCTCACTGTTAAGTATGATGTTGGCTGTGGGGTCTCATATATGGCCTTTATTATGTTGATGTACTTGCCCTCTATACCCATTTTGTTGAGAGTTTTTATCATGAATGGATGTTGAATCTTGTCAAATGCTTTTTCAGCATCTATGCAGATGATCATGTGTTTTTTTGTTCTTTTTGTTGATGTGGTGGATGATGTTGATGGATTTTTGAATTTTGTACCATCCCTGCATCCCTGCAATTAATCCCACTTGATCATGATGTGTGATCCTCTTGATGTATTTTTGAATTTGGTTTGCTAATATTTTGTTGAGTATTTTTGCATCTATGTTCATCAGGGATATGGTCTGCAATTTTCTTTTTTTGTGGTGTCTTTACCCCGTTTTGCCATTAGAGTGATGCTGGCTTCATTGAATGAGTTTGGAAGTATTCCCTTCTCTTCTATTTTTTGGAAAACTTTAAAGAACATAGGTATTATTTCTTATATATATATCTGATAAAACTCGGAGGTGAATCCATTTGGCCTGAGGGTTTTGTTCTTGGATAGTTTTCTGGTTACCGATTTAATTTCGTTGCTGGTAATTGGTCTGTTTAGGTTTTCTGTTTCTTGCTTGGTCAGTCTTGGAAGATTGTATTTTTCTAAGAAGTTGTCCATTTTTCTTCTAGGTTTTCCACCTTGTTAGCATATAGATTTTCATTGTATTCTCTAATAATTCTTTGTAGTTCTGTGGGGTCCATCGAGATTTTTCCTTTCTCATTTCTGATTCTGTTTGTGTGTGTAGATTCTATTTTTCTCTTAATAGTCTGGCTAGGGGTTTATCTATTTTGTTTATTTTTTCAAAGAACCAGCTCTTGGTTTCATTGATTTTTTCTATTGTTTTATTCTTCTCTATTTTATTTATTTCTTCTCTGATCTTTATTATGTCCCTCCTTCTGGTGACTTTGGGCCTGATTTGTTTTTCTTTTTCCAATTTAAATAATTATGACTTTAGACTTTTCATTTGGGATTGTTCTTCCTTATTTAAGTAGGATTGGATTGCAATATACTTTCTTCTTAGAACTGCCTTTCCTGCATCCCACAGAAATTGCAGCTTTGTGTTCTTGTCATTTGTCTCCATATATTGTTTGATCTGTGTTTTAATTTGGTCATTGATCCGTTGATTATTTAGGAGCATGTTGTTGATCCTCCATGTATTTGTGAGTCTGTTTTCTTTGTACAATTTATTTCTAGTTTTATACCTTTGTGATCTGAGAAGTCGGTTGTTAGAATTTTAATATTTTTGAATTTACTGAGGTTCTTTTTGTGGCCTAGTATGTGGTCTATTCTGGAAAATGTTCCATGTGCACTTGAGAAGAATGTGTATCCTGCTGCTTTGGGGTGTAGAGCTCTGTAGATGTCTGTTAGGTCCATCTGTTCTAGTGTGTTGTTCAGTGCTTCTGTGTCTTTAATTATTTTCTGTCTGGTTGATCTGTCCTTTAGAGTGAGTGGTGTGTTGAAGTCTCCTAAAATGAATGCATTGCTTTCTATTTCCTCCTTTATTTCTGTTAGTATTTGTTTCACATATGTCGGTGCTTCAATGTTGGGTGCATATATATGATGTATAGTGGTTATATTCTCTTGTTGGACTGACCCCTTTATCATTATGTAATGTCCTTCTTTATCTCCTGCTACTTTCTTCGTTTTGAAGTCCATTTTGTCTGATACAAGTACTGCAACACCTGCTTTTTTCTCCTTGCTATTTGCATGAAATGTCTTTTTCCATCTCTTCACTTTTAGTCTGTGTATGTCTTTGGGTTTAATGTGAGTCTCTTGTAAGCAGCATATAGATGGGTCTTAGTTTTTTATCCATTCTATTACTCTGTGTCTTTTGATTGGTGCATTCAGTCTATTTACATTTAGGGTGATTATCGATAGATATGTACTTATTGCCATTGCTGGCTTTAGATTCCTGGTTATCAAATGTTCAAGGGTAGCTTCTTTACTATCTAACAGTCTAACTTAACTCTCTTGTTAAGCTATTATAAACACAGTCTGATGGTTCTTTATTTCACTCCCTTCTTATTCTTCCTCCTCCATTCGTTATATACTAGGTGTTTTATTCTTTACTCTTTTACATTTCCTTTGACTGTTTTTGTGGGTAGTTGATTTTACTTTTTGCCTTTAGTTAGTATTTGTATGGTCTGCTTTTTTTGGTATGATATTATTTTCTCTGGTGACATCTTTTTACCTTAGGAGTTCTTCCATCTAGAGCAGTCCCTTTAAGATATCCTTTAGAGGTGGTTTGTGGGGGGCAAATTCTCTCAACTTTCACTTGTCTGGGAATTGTTAAATCCCTCCCTCAAATTTAAATGATAATCATGCTGGATACAGTATTCTTGGTTCAAGGCCTTTCTGTTTCATTACATTAAATATATCATGCCATTCTCTTCTGGCCTGTAAGGTTTCTGTTGAGAAGTCTGATAGTCTGATGGGTTTTCCTTTGTAGGTGATCTTTTTTCTCTCTCTGGCTGCCTTTAATACTCTGTCTTTATCTTTGATCTTTGCCATCTTAATTATTATGTGTCTTGGTGTTGTCCTCCTTGGTCCCTTGTGTTGGGAGATCTGTGGGCTTCCATGGTCTGAGAAAGTATTTCCTTCCCCAGCTTGGGGAAGTTTTAAGCAATTTTTTCTTTAAAGACACTTTCTATCCCTTTTTCTTTCTCTTCTTCTTCTGGTACTCCAATAATGGGAATATTGTTCCATTTGGATTGGTCACACAGTTCTCTTAATATTCTTTCATTCCTAGAGATCCTTTTATCTCTCTCTGCCTCAGCTTCTCTGTACTCCCATTCTCTGTTTCTATTCCATTAACAATCTCTTGCACCTCGCCCAGTCTGCTCTTGAGACCATTGATCATTTGTCTAATTTCTGTATTGTCGCTCCTGACTTCCTTCCTTAGCTATCGCATATTTCTCTGTAGTCCATCAGCATGGTTATGACTTTTATTCTGAATTCTTTTTCAGGAAGATTGTTTAAGTCTATCCCATCAGGCCCTCTCTCTGGGGTTGCCTGGGTGATCCTTGTCCAGACCATATTCCTCTGTCTTTTCATGGAGATAGAAGTGGTCTATCATGCTGGCAGGTGCCATGTGTGTCAGCTGGGAGAACAAAGTGCCTTCTTGCTTGTTGTTCTCCCTGCCCTTCTTCAGAGCTTGAGCTGGGTACCCGCCCACCGGGAGGCAGTGTCTGGGATAATCCCCTGAGCTGCCTGTGTGCGGGCCGCCCTTAGCCTAGCCTATGGCACTGCAGGGGTTTTCAGTCATGCCAGGTGCGTTCTGCTCCCCTTGGTGCCTTTTGGCCCTTGCTCTGCATTCTGTGGTCATTCCTGGTTAGCTACTCACTCGCTGGAAGGAGATTCTGTGTGGTTGCTGTGGGCGGGGCCACTCTCCTGCTGTTCCGTAGCTGTTTCAGATCCACTGGACCCTTTGTGGCGCCACCTGGGGGCGGGAATGAATGGCAGGCTGCTTCTCCCCATGAGAGGACCCAGCAGCCAGTTAGCGGGTCTGAAATTCCTCAAGGCTCCAAACCTACTGGGCTGAGTGTGCTGGGACGATTTTGTTCCGCTATAGGGTCCTTGTCCCTTTTAGACTTTAAAAAAGCGCCCACTTTTCTTTTGTCCCAGAGGAGCCGGCTGAGGGGACCCGCTTGCAGTCTCCGTCTTGGATCCTGCCCTTCTGTCTCTCTAATCTCCAGTACACCATGCGGTGTGTGTCAGTGCTCCCGGTGCAGATCACAGACTGGTTATTTAGCGGTCCTGTGCTTCCACTCCCTGCCCACCCTGATTCTTTCCTCCCGCCGGTGCACTGAGGTAGGGGGAGTGCTCGGGTCCCGCCGGGTAGTGGCTTTGTATTTTACCTGCTTCATGAGGCGCTGAGTTCTCACAGATATAGCTGTAGCCTGGCTGTTGTACTGTATCTTCTGGTCTCTCTTTTAGGAATAGTTGTATTTGTTGTATTTTCACAAATATATGTGGTTTTGGAAGGATATTTCTGCCGCCTTGCTCACATGCCATCTTCCCAGAAGTCTTTTAAGTTTCTTCTTAACAATATTTGGAATTTCTCATTCTTCCATATATCATTCATGTTTCTGTCTCTGTCTCTACTCCATGTGGGTGATTTACTCAGATCTTCTTTATTACGTCTCTCTTCATTTAATTTAATGCATTCTTTAGCCCATTAAATTTTTTCATTTAAATATATTATCCATTTTAGGTGTTTGCTTTAATTTATCTAGGTTTGTCTTTTCTATTATTCATGATTTTCTGTTTTTCATTTCTTTTTCTATTTCCACTTAAGCTTTTCCTCCTCATGAAAACATTGTAAGAGTGGAGATGACATGACATAAATCTGTTTTTATATATGATGGTCTTTCCTCAGATTCAAGCTTTTATAGCACTTTCTGCCTGGAGTCCATCTGTACAGAACTATTATATCCTTTTCCTCTAATTAAAATAAGAATATCCAACTTCTAGATTATCACACAGCTGAAATTCTCATACAGATATTTAAATGATTTTTCTGCTCCTATTTTTCACCATTACTTGGCTCCTAAATTTCTATTGTGTTCCATGAAATCATGGTATTCCATCAAATCTATTCTGAATATTCCTTTTACTTCTTACTTTAAAGTATCGATCACTTCTTTGGTCACTGTTTCACCCAAAACCCTCTCGAGTTATGTCTTGTCTCCCTCCCTAACTACTGCAAGCTCTTTGTCATCTCAGTTTCAAGTATCCTACTTTGACAGTCACCTACACTCTTTCCAAATCATTTCTTCTGCTCCCCTGGCTCCAGAAATTCTTTGACCCTACTAGAACCAATATCTCATTGGGCTTACCATCTTTTCACTGCTACTCCCCTCCTTATGTCACTTGGAATTTTAGTACATTATTATCATTTTTTAGCCCCAGTCACCCTATTGCCCTGTGGATCTTTGCACCTGTGCAGATCAACTTAACTGAAGGAAGATGCACAACAATGCTGACAGTTCTCACTATAAATTCATGACTACTAAATTTAACTGGTGTCAGATGACGACCAAGGGTTGCTACAACATGGTTTTATTCTGTTTACTCTCTCTCTCTTGGATAACTATTCCATTCTTGATAAAACTCATGATAAAGTCTCAATTTTCATCTGACTTAAAATTTCAAGAACTTTTAACAACTGATTCCTCTAACTTCACTGAAATAAAATAGGTGTGGCAAAAAATATTCAGGTGAATTCTGTGCAATACTCAGAGTTGTGGTTTTAATATGCAGAATCAGACTTTTTGCAACCTCAAGCAAACTCATTCCAAGAAAGGAGTTTGATGATATAATTAAAAGAAATATGCAATCATACTAGATATAATGAGATATTTTTAGATTTATGAAAGCCTAGAGAAGTTTGATAATATGAGAAAATGGGGAATATGAGAAACAAGTCCAATAAAGCACATATGAGAAGTTATGTTTCCCCTATACAAAATAACAATTACCTCATAATCATTTAAATAACTCAACATCTATATTTTTCCTAAAGATTCTGTTACAATCATAGGTTATGTTACAAAAAAAAAGGATCTAGTTTTTAAACTAGATGTAACTTTAAGATAAGATAAACTATATGGTTTAAATAGGTAGGGCAGAGTTACAGTCTTAAGTTATTTTAAGGAGTATCATTGTAATATACAAATAAATATAAACATTTTTATATTTGCACAAACAAAACTCTTTTCCTTACACATGATTAAAATAGACACAATGAAATTTCTTGGAAACACTTCTTATGTACATTCAGAAAATAATTATAGAACTACTTTCATTTTTATAGTTTTCAAATTAATTTTTGTTTAGTCATCTTAATAAATTTCAACAACTCCTATAGTATACACATTTCCACATATCTGTTATCATACACAATTCTGTTTAATTCACAAAAATGAAATATATACATTATACTTTATTTGAAAGATCAAGTTTGCTAAATACTATTACAAGTTGACTGTATGAACATACAGTTATGAAAAGAAGATATTTGCCCTGCTACTGCTTTGGGCCATTTAAAATGTTCTGACTTTGGCTTCTATAACTAATGCTATTTATGGCTCATAAAAGGAGATTCTCATAGGAAACTAAAGGTGTAAGGCCACACACTAAAGATGTTGAAATGTGTGCAACAAATGCCTGTTTAATTTTCAACAGCGTAGGTGTGAAATATTCTTTCTTTCCCCTGAGTTTATCTTTTAGCTATGAAATATTTATGACAGAGGCAAGAATAAAATATGAGAAGGCTGTAAAGGATGGAAAATTAAAGGTGTTGAAGTAAACTTGATTGATTCTAAAGCAGAAAAAGAGCTAAATACTAAACACTATCACAAAGCCTTTTCTTACAGATAGGAATGCATTGAAATCCAAATGCAATTATAGATCTTTGCTGGCCATAAATCTGTTTAAAGAATATTAATAAAGAAATATGAATCAAAATTTTAACCTTGAGATACTCTTTAACCTATTTTGCAATGATGAGAGAACTTCAGAAATGACAGTTCACACACACACAAATAGCAACAACTTACACACACATCCCTTTAACTAACCATGAAAATTTGATTTCTAGTGAGTAAGGGCTAATGATTTTTAGTATATGACCTTTTGTGTCCCTTCCTTAAGTTCTCTAACCCTATTAAATAAAAGGGACCAGAGAAATATTTTTAGGTCAGTGTAAGGAAGGTATTTTCATAAAGCTGTATAGAGGTAAAAATGGGCTGTTCTGTGAGTTTCCCAGTTGGAAAACGTTCTAGCATAGCCAAAACTATCACTTGATTGGAAAATGTAGAAAGATTACAAATGTAATAGGTATAAATTACACATTTATAGAATTCAGACATGAAAAAAAGGGAACTTTATATCTCTATAAATGAGCCTAGTTTAGCTTGTTAGTTTTCCACTTACATTTGGGATTGCAACATTCTGAAATAATAGTAAATGTTTACCATGCAGGGTTTTTTTCTCAGCCTTCTACACCTCTACTCAATGGGGATCTACTTTGCAGAGCTTCATACATTATAATGCTATCCAGGAAAATTGAACATATGGCGCATTGTGGTCTCAGTCCCCTACAGGTCTTCGCAAACATGCGTAATCCTTTCTGATCTTTGGTTGCCAGGAAACTTTTGTGCTGCCTTTGAATCTTTAATACCTCTGTTAACTCTTCCACTTCTCTGTTTCCTTGCCTACTTAGTTCTCTTTGTGTTATCCTCTTTCCAAACATGATGCCTCTCCAAATCGACTAGCTCCTGGGTAGCCAATTTTTTGTTTCTCTCTGGAATATGATATAGGACTATTAAGATGTACTATTGTACACCATTCTGGGAGCCCAAAATGGTGTCTTTTTTCAAGTTCATATATCTACTTGTTTTATTATCTCACTGAATTGCTATTTAACTAGGTACTGCATACCTGTTTCTCAATTGCTTTGGTGACAAGCTAGATAAAGTTTTAAACTTCTCTAAGGGTTTTGCTGGCCCCCAGGGTTTTCCTTAGGAAACAAAAGTCATGTTGCTTAAATACTCAGGGATCCCTAACTGTATCTAGGCTTCCTTTTCTCCCCTATTTCTCCTACCACTTAGGATTTGGTCTAGCATAAGATATAATAATGATTATTACCCTCTCTGGAACACTGTCTTATATTTATTACTTTCTTAGTCAGAAGGGTGATGAGAAAAATATAGTTATTACATTTTAATGCATACTTTTTCATTTATTTCTATGATATACACTCTATGCCTTTATAATAAGTTGAATAATGGCACCAAAATATATCTCTATATTAATCCTTGGAACATATGGAAAAAGTGTGTTTGCAGATATAATTAAGTTAAGGATATTGATATGAGGGGATCATTCAATATTATCCAGGAAAGTCTTAAATAGCATCCTTATAAAAGGAAAGCAGAGAAAGATTAGACAAACACAGGAGAAGACAATGTGAGGACAAAGGCAGAGATTGGACTGATGCAGCTATGAGCCAAAGAATGTGATTAGCCCCCAAAACTGCAAGAGACAATCAACAGATTTTCCCTTAGAGCTTCTGGAGGAAGCATGGCCCTAACCATACCTTAACTTCAGACTTCTGGCTTCCAGAGTTGTAAAAGGATAAATTTCTATTGTTTTAAGTCATCTTATTTAGAGTAATTTGTAACAGCATCCACAGGAAACCAATACAGCCTAACTTTACTAAGGATCAGCTTTTGATAGTTAGAGATATCTAAAGAAAACCTTTTAAGAAAAATGTGTGTGTGTTTATCTCAAAATGCTCGTGTTCTCATGTTATGCAAATAACGCGGCTTCAAAGATTATGGTTATTGTTATAAATTTGGAGATCTAATCAGAAACTTTCTCTGCTTTAGGCTGTGCTGGCAGAACAGTGGCTTCTCAAATATGTCCATGTTCTAATCCCCAGAACCTATGAATGTTCAGTTTCATGAACAAGGGGAATTAAGGAAGCAGGTGGAATTAACATTGCTGATCAGCCTAGCTCTGTCAAGGACTAGCTTTTGATAAAGATATATTTTAAGAGAGTGTGATGCTCCTCAGTTATCCTAGTGGACTTAATATAATCATGAGGGTCTTTAAAGGCAGAAGAGGGAGGTATAAGGGTTAATGGCAGAGTGATATATATGAGGGAGACTCAACTGTCCATTGCTGGCTTTGAAGATGGAAAGGGGTCATAAGCCATGGAATGTAGGCAACACCTAGAAACTAGAAAACACAAGAAAACAGATCTTTTCCTAGAGCCTCAAGAAAGAATACAGCCCTGGTGACACCTTGCTTTTAGCCAAGACCCATTTTGGATCTCTAAACTCTAGTAAGTTGCCCAAAATATTCATAAATCTGTGTTATGTTAAGCTACCCACTTTGTGATAATTTGTCACATGAAAATAGAAAACAAACACAAAGATTTACCAAGGATTATATTGTATTTGGTAAAGATAGCTAAAGATAACCTTTTAAGATAAATGTGTGTTTGTATATCTTAAAATGCTAAGCTTGGCTTCAACGTTTGTAGTTTCTGTTATGAAGTTGGAGATGCATTCAGAAACTCAGTTAACTTCTTAACTTCTGCTTTAGGTTATTTCGCTCCAAGCTCAAAGGTAGTACTCATAGTAACCTATTACTGCCATATGAATCAGGAGAGAAGTATTTTAGATACAACGAAGCAGTAGGAAAAAATCGTCCACTAAAATCTACCAATTTTTTTCCCATCTTCCTATTCTCACAAAGAACAATTATTTCTCATCCGGTCATCTTAGTCCTCACAAGCCATCAGAGAAAGTGGCACTGAAGTCCTATTGCTCTACCTGCCCAGGTATTTAGCTTTGAAGTTAAAAACTGGGTACCATTTTCTTAGGTATCATTTTCTTGGCATTGTTCATTTTTCATCAAGTTAAAGAGAAGGGTCATGTGGTTCTTTCAAACTATGAGGAAACTAATTTCCTTCAAATGTTGGAAATTCTAACCCTGGGCTGAAAACCCTTATATCTTTTCCACAATCACAGTTAGGTGAGGCTTGGCTCTTTCAGAAAATTTAAAGCTATTGAAGTTTTCAGTATATTATCTCAAATCTACCCTTTTATAATTTTCCTTCTTTTAAAAATTGTGGATAGATTGTTATTAGAAAATGAATATCTTAACTTAGAAAAACAATAGCTACCAGTAACCAAGAGTAAGGAGGGGGTACAGCCCTGGTTTTACAACCATTGACAATCTCCATTACCACTTAGACATTCACTGTCCTTCCAGACCACCTTGTAAATTCATAAATAATAGTTGGCATTATAAGAGCATATGCTGTTGAAAATGGAGTTTTTAAAAATATAACAGAAATATGTAAACATCATTTCATGTTAATAAATTTATATTTTCAACTGTCAAAAAGACAAGTAATATCAAAGTTGTGAGACACTGAGATATAAAAAGATAAATGTATTTTTCACAACGATACAACTAACTTGTGATTTCTAAGAAAAATAATCATGTGGTGCACATTCCTAAAAATATTTTAATTTATGAAATAAATGTTTACATACTTTTGAAATGTCTTTCATTATTTAACATTTTTAAAAGGATGATACATACTTCCAAGTGCAAGTGAGAATGGGTCCACTTTGATAACACAGTTCACATTAGTAATACAGCAGTAAGGAAATGACTTCCCATTTAGGAAGGTTAAGTCGAAAGCCTAGAGAAACAGAAGCAGAAGGAAGCCTATAGTAAACATAGATAATGAGGATTCATAATAATGGAAGCAACTCAATAAGCAAATATAAATCTTTCGTTGATATGATATTCCAAGAAAATCTTAGATGATTTTGACTTTTTTATGGACATTAACTACAAGGAATTAAATCTTAAAACAATTTGAGAGAAGAAAATAGTTTCCACTCTTATTTTGGTGGGAGAGAACTGGAGAAAATGATAGGAGTATCACATTAGGTGAATCTCTGCCCTTTTATTGAGTGTATCTGTCACTTTAACTTTGGCAAGGTTAAAGAACCCAGACATAGTCAGCAGTCCCCAGTCCTTGGCCCATCAATAGAGATAAATTATGGTAATAAAATTATTCAGAAGGAATTCTTTAGGTAGCTTCAGACAGCATTACCTGGAGTAGAGTCCATTATTTCTGAAGATTGAAATACTGTAAATTGTGAAGCCAATTTCAATAAATATAAGTTATTAGTAGTCTCCCAATTATTAATCAGTTAATTTAGTAATTTTCACTTCTATTTCAATTTTCTTCTATTATAATCACTGTAATTTCTTTCATTTTTCACCCAAGATGATTCAATTGACTAACCACTAAACTGATCATATAAACACACATATCCTAAAACCATTCTTTAACATTAGTTATAAAATAAATGTCACATTACTTTCTTCTACTGTACAATACCCAGGGTGTCTTGTATTAAGCCACCCAAGCTACCTAGACTTTGTAACCAAAAATTTTTCCAAATAAGAATGGGACAGCTTTCTATTTAGTACTTCATGATATGACCCACTAAATAAATATACATATTGCGGGGTTAAATACTCTTGCTTACAGACTCTTTTCTCTCTGTGTTGGGTTGCTCAAAATATACCAGAAGAAACAGGCAGTGGAATGGAACCCATCCCTAAATCACCTGCAGCCTAAAGGCCGCACATGACCGACCACGTGTGGTACAAACACATTGATTGCTGGGGAGGCCTATTTTAGCCTGTTTTTAATGCTTACACAAAGCTGACGGCTCTCATTTCATACCAAATAGACAAAAGAAACATGAAAAGATATTGAAAAGGATAGAAAATAGGGGACATTCGAAAAAAAAGTTTATCTGATTTCTTATCTGTCAAACTTTCATACCTCTGTTACTTCTAACCCCCTTTCTATGATGACTAGAAGAAACATCTGTTAAAAGTTACAAGTAAGAAGCCAGCCTGTAAAGTGGTTGCTCTGTCTAATTTGCCATGGCAGTTCTTCCATGGGCAGAGTTTTCCTTAATTACTGACAGAAGGAGGTTCTTCAGGCAGTGTAGATTCAACTGGAGTTGAGGCAGTGGGATTGGCAGTTGTGACTGAAAAAGTAAATTAGTAAAGACAAAATACCATCAATAAATACATAAGGTAGCTATAGGAGTATTAACGTGGTATTTTTCTAATAACTCACACATTTAAGAACTGTAGCACAGGGTCACAAATAGTGACCACATAATTGGTACCTATAGCAGTTGGCTACCAGTAATACTATTTTACTGAGTGTACAAAATGACTAAATAGGCTTCAACATAGCGAAAGCATGTGGAGATGTGAGCTAAGCCAAAGCAATCCAATCACAGAGACTCTATTAAGGCCCTGCTGAAACAAATCTGAATTTAATTTAAACTCCACGGGAAAGCGTGCTCTTTGCTCTTCAACTGCTGTTTTTGCCTCAACGCCAAGAAGTGAAACTTTTTATCAGCCACCTGCTCTTCCACAAAACTGCCTAAACTGAAATGGATATTTTGTCTTCTTATTTTTATGGTTTCTAACAATCAAGGTTCATGATCCAGAGCTGCTGCAAAGATATCGCTGAGAAAGAAAGAGAAAAGCCTTCTTAATATTTTGAATCAGCTTAAACACAGTAAGAAGATTTATGAGTAAAAATCATTATTTAACACTTTATGTGTTGAAATTTAGCAGAAGGGGAGGTCAATGCCATTAGTGCCCCAGCCTTTGTGTTATGTATTTTTGAATGAGTGAAGACAATTTCCAGTAGAATACTCTCCCTTTTAATTATTTCCTACTCTGCATCACACAAACCATTTATGAGCCAGGTTGTAAATCATAGTTTGTCCCTAAACAAAATTTTTTATTTCAAAAAATTCCATACCTGTTTTTGAGAAAGCATAGACTAAAGAAGATTAAATGCCATGGTTGCATGGGCTCAGTTAGGGTAGTATTTGAAGCATTAATTCAACAATATTCTCCTTGGTTATGTCGTATTTATATATTCTGGTCACTAAAGTCATTTCAGACAAAATGTAGGGTATTTGCTCCAACTGTGTTGTACCAGAAAGCACTCTGGACCAGGAATCTATTCTAGTTCTATCGCTTATAGGGTGTTCTCTTTATACCTTCACAGAATCCCCTTTATTTAGGTTTCAAAAGTTATGAGTAGTATTTTCCCTAGAGAAATTTTCAAATTGCCTTAGCAACTTTATCTTTTCTGTGTATTTCAGATCCCATAGACATTTTATACTAGTGCATATTCAATATATTTTTGAATGAATTAAATCTTACTCTTACTAAGGCCCTTGGGAGAATACAAAGTTGAATTAAAAATAAACCCAAAGCTCAATCACACTTTAACACACAACTGGAGATGATTGAAATAAGTGTCATTTAAAGACATAATCATGTTCAGCTGCCTTTCAGTTAAACAAAATGTGTAAGAGTTTGAAAGACTTTTAAATAAATTGGATTACAGCTTAATGAAAATTCTGTCTGTTGAGTGGGGAGACCTTGGATATCAATAATGACAAATTTAGCTTCAGGTGAATAAAAAAATCATGAAGATGTTGGGGGAGGTGAGTGCCATAGGAAATCTTCAAAATCTCTAGGGTATACAACTGGGTAGCCAGTAGCCAGGGATTAAACTATTACATACCTAGAAAATTATCTCTATAAAGTTCATAACTGTAGAGATGGAAGAAGTTAAAAAACACACACTGAAAAAAAGGTTAAAAAATATTCACAGGTTATTTTGAAAAAAAAAAACTAAGAAAAGTGAATAGACATATTGTTACTTGAAGTTGCTCTTTATAAAAAGATCACTGGCATAATAAATAAATAACTTAATAGAATATGTAAGATTCCAAAAGAAGTTCAAGGAGAGCCTGCAAAGGAATTCTCGATCTGCTGTGTGATTCACATGTAACCCGGAGGTCAAGAAACATGATAGAGGGATGATTAAAGGTAAATTTAACATATTATTATTAGAAAAGAGTGGTATTACCACTGGAAATGGAGAAATATGGATTTATGAAGCTTTTTTTTGAAGAAAGATAATTAATTCAGCATTGAGAATGCCAAATTGGTGGTGTGAAGGATTTCTAGAGTAGACTTTCATAAGGTCGTTTGAAATGTTAAACAAGCACATAAATATACTGATAAATGATTAATTTAATAAAGGTAAAAATTGAAGTTTGAGGTCTGATGAGATTACAGAGGATTTCAATAACTGAAGCAGAAAAGACCAAGTAAGAGGACCTAGTGAATGTGAACCTGAAAAATTACATTCCTGAGAGATTACGGCAGCCTGAGGAAGTCAATATTTTCACTGGGTAGTGATAAAAAGAAGCTCATTGTTTTTGTTTCTATTGTTTGTATTTGTTTTTGTTTATGGTCAGTGTATCAACACGCTAACAATTTATAGAGAGGTATTTTGATTTATCCTCCTAAAATTTAATGGGAAAAATGAAAATGCAAAACAATAAAATAAAAAACACTGTATCTTTCAGATTAGCTCAGAGTTACTCATTAAATAACCTTAATACTGATGCACGTTCCATCCTTATCTCTAGATCTTGGTTTTAATTTTTTGAACATTGACCATGAATATTAACACGTTTAAAATGTCTTCCAGTGCTTCTATTTCAGGGTTAAGGAGCCATATAGTCCATGGTATATTTATTGCTGTTTTTTAGCTATTAAAAGATGAGGACTATTCTAAGACAATCTTAAAAGGAAAATAGTAATGTTATTCCTAAGGCAGGTTTATATACACCTCTTATATCCAAATATCTTAATTTTGTAAAGGCTAAAATATCCTCTAGATTTACAATTTTTCAGAAGAGAAACATGAGACATACAAGTTAATTCATAACCTTAACGAGCATTATGGAGTTCTAGCTAAGAGCCAGGGGGCTGCTCTAAGCATGTTGTATACATTCCCTGACGTAATATTGACAATCAGCCTATGGGAATAGCCATTAAACATGAAGAAACTGAGGGAGAAGCCTACAGTGGTTATGTAACTTGCTCAGGGTTACATGTGAATTACACAGTAGATGTAGAATTCCTTTGCAGACTGTCCTATTCCAGAACCCACTCTCTCAGGTACAGAGCTTTTTTCATACCCCAGTGAGTCTCCAGCCCCTTTTCCAGTTTTCTTGCCACTTCATGGTGCTGTTTCTTCCTTAAGGTTGAAATCCTGCAGGTGATCTAAGCATATGTGTACAGCAGAACACTCTGGAAAAAAGTGAGCAGGTAAATGAGTAAGTTGCTTATTTGAAAAGAATAAAAAGGGAATCATAGGCAAACATTTTTAACATAATATTTTTACCTTGATAGTCAACATAATAGATTCTCAATGAACTCCTTTACAGTTAGAAATAATGGATACATTAAAATTTGAAAATGCAGCTTTTGTTTATTATATGATACATTTAAACTATGTGCCAGTGCATTTATGACATTTTTGGTCCTAATCATTAAATTTATAAGGATACAATTGGCACAAGTTCAGTATGCCTGCAAAAATAATTTTGACTGGAACAGCAACAACTGACAATATATACACAATTATGTGTAGATATTTTGATTCACTTGTTTATGATAATTAAAGAAAGTGTGCCCCAAACCCACCTTTAAAATACAATTATTGCCTAGCTATGTCAAGGACAACATGGTTAGAGTGAATTTTTCTGTTCTGACTTATGACTTAGATGGGTCTCCACTAACTAAAGATAATTTTTAAAAAATAATCAGAACTTGACCAGTTGTTTAGGAGTTTTGAAGAAAGATTTTCATGTTAGTGACCAGTGATCCATTATCCAATACATGCTTTGCAACAGCTTTAAATTTACTAAGTTGCTAGGTTTTTTAGGTTTTGCTGTTGTTTTGACACTTTAAGTAAGACCATTAGAAAATGATAGACATATCCATCTAAGTTTGATTTTGAGTCTTTAAAGAACCGTATCTATGATAAATCTTAAGAAATAATTCCTTAGCAATTCCCCAGTAAATTAATGTTAAGTGAGTAAGTTATTTGTTTTATCCGTTTGAGTAAGTAATGCTTGTTTTGTATTAGACATCAGTTGCTTTTTATTGGCTATCAAGCAGCATGTGTTCTTTCTGTTGGGAAAACTCCCCACAGTAGGCAGCGTCATGTCTTGCCTCCAATTCATTAGAGAAAATAAAGTATCAAATATTTCCATTTCTTTCTCAGGGAAGCAAGGTTCTAACTTCAAGTTCTTTATTGGACTAAAACTTCATGACCCTCATGACACGATGAATGAAATTACCTTTCCTTTGGGGACAAAAGAACTTACAGACTTTGTGGGCTATTATGCTGAAGTAAATCACATCAAGATACCTCGGTGTGTTTTTTTTTTTTTGAAGGGTAACAATAGCTAACATTTATTACTTTATGCTAGGCACCATTTTTTAAATTATGGTATCATTAATATACACTTACATGAACAACATTGTGGTTACTAGACTCCCCCCCCATTATCAAGTCCCCAGCACACACCCCATTGCATGTCCATGAGCGTAGTAATGCTAGAGTCACTACTTGTCTTCTCTGCATTGTGCTGCCTTCCCCCTGTGCTCCCCCTACATTATGTGTGCTAATCATAATGCCCCTTATTCCCCTTATCCCTCCCTTCCCACCCATCTTCTGCAATCCCTTTCCCTTTGGTAACTGTTAGTCCATTCTTGGGTTCTGTGAGTCTGCTGCTGTTTTGTTCCTTCAGTTTTTTCTTTGTTCTGATACTCCAAAGATGAGTGAAATCATTTGATACTTGCCTTTTTCCACCTGGATTATTTCACTGAGCATAATACCGTCTAGCTCCATCCATGCTGTTGCAAATGGGAGGATTTTTCTTCTTCTTATGGCTGCATAATATTCCATTGTGTATATGTGCCACATATTCTTTATAAATTCATCTACTGATGGACACTTAGGTTGCTTCCATTTCTTGGCTATTGTAAATAGTGCTGCGATAAACATAGGGGTGCATATGTCTTTTTCAAACTGCGCTGCTGTATTCTTAGTGTAAATTCCTAGGAGTGGAATTCCTGGGTCAAATGGTATTTCTATTTTGAGTGTTTTGAGGAACGTCCATACTGCTTTCCACAATGGTTGAACTAATTTGCCTTCCCACCAGCAGTGTAGGAGGGTTCCCTTTTCTCCACATCCTTGCCAACATTTGTTGTTGTTTGTGTTTTGGATGTTGGCCATCCTAATTGGTGTGAGGTGAAATCTCATTGTGGTTTTAATTTGCATTTTTCTGATGATTAGTGATGTGGAGCAACTTTTCATGTGCCTATTGGCCATCTGAATTTCTTCTTTGGAAAAGTGTCTGTTCAGATCCTCTGCCCAATTTTTTTTTTTTTTTACAATTTATTTTGGTATCATTAACCTACAGTTACATGTGCAATATTATGGTGATTAAACAACCCCCTTCATCAGGTTCCCCCCACCAACCCCATTACAGTCACTGTCAATCAGTGTAGTGAGATGCTATAGAGTCACTACATGTCTTCTCTGAGTTGTACAGCCCTCCCCGTGCCCCCCCACCATATGTCTACTAATCGTAATACCCCTTTTACCCTCTTATCCCTCCCTTCCTGCCCTTCTTCCCCAGTCCCTTTCCCTTTAGTAACTATTAGTCCGTTCTTGGTTTCTGTGAGTCTGCTGCTGTTTTGTTCCTTCAGTTTTTTTCTTTGTTCTTATACTCCACAAATGAGTGAAATCATTGGATACTTGTCTTTTTCGGCTTGGCTTATTTCACTGAGCATAATACCCTCTAACTCCATCCATGTTGTTGCAAATGGTAGGATTTGTTTTCTTCTTATGGCTGAATAATATTCCATTGTGTATATGTACCACATGTTCTTAATCCATTCATCTACTGATGGACACTTAGGCTGCTTCCATTTCTTGGCTATTGTAAATAGTGCTGCAATAAACATAGGGGTGCATCTGTCTTTTTGAAACTGGGCTGCTGCATTCTTAGGGTAAATTCCTAGGAGTGGAATTCCTGGGTCGAATGGTATTTCTATTTTGAGTTTTTTGAGGAACCTCCATACTGCTTTCCACAATGGTTG
>JAQQAC010008350.1:2849904-2863333 GCA_029783875.1 Phataginus tricuspis | reverse complement strand
ATTCCATTTCTTGGCTATTGTAAATAGTGCTGCAATAAACATAGGGGTGCATCTGTCTTTTTGAAACTGGGCTGCTGCATTCTTAGGGTAAATTCCTAGGAGTGGAATTCCTGGGTCGAATGGTATTTCTATTTTGAGTTTTTTGAGGAACCTCCATACTGCTTTCCACAATGGTTGAACTAATTTGCATTCCCACCAGCAGTGTAGGAGGGTTCCCTTTTCTCCACATCCTCGCCAACATTTGTTGTTGTTTGTGTTTTGGATGTTGGCCATCCTCACTGGTGTGAGGTGATATCTCATTGTGGTTTTAATCTGCATTTTTCTGATGACCAGCGATGTGGAGCATCTTTTCATGTGCCTGTTGGCCATCTGAATTTCTTCTTTAGAGAAGTGTCTATTCACGTCCTCTGCCCATTTCTTAATTGGATTATTTGCTTTTTGTTTGTTAAGGTGCGTGAGTTCTTTATATATTTTGGATGTCAACCCCTTCTCAGATGCATCATTTATGAATATATTTTCCCATACTGTAGGATGTCTTTTTGTTCTACTGATGGTGTCCTTTGCTGTACAGAAGTTTTTCAGCTTGATATAGTCCCACTTGTTCAGTTTTGCTTTTGTTTCCCTTGCCCGGGGGCATATGTTCATGAAGAAGTTGCTCATGTTTAGGTCCAAGAGATTTTGCCTATGTTTTTTTCTAAGAGTTTTATGGTTTCATGACTTACATTCAGGTCTTTGATCCACCTTGAGTTTACCTTTGTGTATGGGGCTACACAGTAGTCCAGTTTCATTCTCTTACATGTAGCTGTCCAGTTTTTCCAACACCAGCTGCTGAAGAGGCTGTCATCTCCCCATTGTATATCCATGGTGCCTTTATCAAATATTAATTGGCTGTAAAGGTTTGGGTTAATGTTTGGATTTTCTATTCTGTTCCACTGGTCTGTGGGTCTGTTTTTGTGCCAGTACCAAATTGTCTTGATTACAGTGACTTTGTAGTAGAGCTTGAAGTCAGGGAGCGTAATTCCCCCTGTTTGATTCTCCTTTTCAGAATTGCTTTGGCTATTCGGGGTCTTTTGTGGTTCCATATGAATTTTTGAGTTATTTGTTCCAGTTCATTGAAGAAAGCTGTTGGTAGTTTGCTAAGGATTGCATTGAATCTGTAGATAGCTTTAGGTAGTATAGCCATTTTCACAATATTTATTCTTCCTAGCCAAGAGCATGGGATGCATTTCCATTTGTTAGTGTCCTCTTTAATTTCTCCTAGGAGTGTCTTGTAGTTTTCAGAGTATACATCTTTCACTTCCTTCGTTACGTTTATTCCTAGGTATTTTATTCTTTTTGATGCAATTGTGAATGAAATTGTTTTTCTGATTTCTCTTTCTGTTAGTTCATCATTAGTGTATAGGAAAGCAACAGATTTCTGTGTGTTAATTTTGTATCCTGCAACTTTGCTGAATTCAGATATTAGTTCTAGTAGTTTTGGAGTGGAGTCTTTAGGGTTTTTTATGTACAGTATCATGTCATCTGCAAATAGTGACAATTTTACTTCTTCTTTACCAATCTTGATGCCTTGTATATCTTTGTTTTGTCTGATTGCCATGGCTAGGACCTCCAGTACTATGGTGAATAACAGTGGAGAGAGTGGGCATCCCTGTCATGTTCCCGAACTTAGATGAAAAGCTTTCAGCTTCTCGCTGTTAAGTATGATGTTAGCTGTGGTTTTGTCATATATGGCCTTTATAATGTTGAGGTACTTGCCATCTATACCCATTTTGTTGAGAGATTTAATCATGAATGGAGGCTGAATTTTGTCAAATGCTTTTTCAGCATCTATGGAGATGATCATGTGTTTTTTGTTCTTCTTTTTGTTGATGTGGTGGATGATGTTGATGGATTTTCGAATGTTGTACCATACTTGCATCCCTGGGATGAATCCCACTTGATCATGGTGTATGATCCTCTTGATGTATTTTTGAATTCGGTTTGCTAATATTTTGTTGAGTATTTTTGCATCTACGTTCATCAGGGATATAGGTCTGTGCTTTTCTTTTTTGGTGAGGTCTTTCCCCGGTTTTGGTATTAGAGTGATGCTGGCTTCATATAAAGAGTTTGGAAGTATTCCCTCCTCTTCTATTTTTTGCAAAACATTAAGGAGAATGGGTGTTATTTCTTCTCTATATGTCTGGTAGAATTCAGAGGTGAATCCATCAGGTCCGGGGGTTTTGTTCTTGGGTAGTTTTTTGATTCCTGATTCAATTTCGTTGCTGGTGATTGGTCTGTTTAGTTTTTCTGTTTCTTGCTTGGTCAGTCTTGGAAGGTTGTATTTTTCTAAGAAGCTGACCATTTCTTCTAGGTTTTGCAGCTTTTTAGCATACAGATGCTCATAATATTCTCTTATAATTCTTTGTATTTCTGTGGGGTCTGTCGTTATTTTTCCTTTCTCATTTCTGATTCTGTTTATGTGTGTAGATTCTCTTTTTCTCTTAATGAGTCTGGCTAGAGGTTTATCTATTTGGTTTTTTTTTTTTCAAAGAACCAGCTCTTGGTTTCATTGATTTTTTTCTATTGATTTATTCTTCTCAATTTTATTTATTTCTTCTCTCATCTTTATTATGTCCCTTCTTCTGGTGACTTTGGGCCTCCTTTGTTCTTCTTTTTCCAATTTCAATAATTGTGTCTTTAGACTGTTCCTTTGGGATTGCTCTTCCTTCTTTAAATAGTCCTGGATTGCAATATACTTTCCTCTTAGAATTGCCTTTGCTGTGTCCCACAGAAGTTGTGGCTTGTGTTGTTGTTGTCATTAGTTTCCATATATTCTTTGATTTCTGTTTTGATTTGGTCGTTAACCCATTGATTAATTAGGAGAATGTTGTTAAGTCTCCGTGTATTTGTGAGCCTTTTTGATTTCTTTCTACAATTTATTTCTAGTTTTATACCTTTGTGATCTGAGAAGTTGGTTGGTAGGATTTCAATATTTTTGAAATTACTGAGGTTCCTTTTGTGGCCTAGTATGTGGTCTATTCTGGAAAATGTTCCATGTGCACTTGTGAAGAATGTGTATCCTGTTGCTTTTGGGTGCAGAGTTCTGTAGATATCTGTTAGGTCCATCTGTTCTAGTGTGTTGCTCAGTGCCTCTGTGTCTTTACTTATTTTCTGTCTGGTTGATCTGTCCTTTGGAGTGAGTGGTGTGTTGAAGTCTCCTAAAATGAATGCATTGCTTTCTATTTCCTCCATTAATTCTGTAAGTTTTTGTTTCACATATGCTGGCGCTCCTGTGTTGGGTGCATATATATTTATAATGGTTATATCTTCTTGTTGGACTGACCCCTTTATCATTATGTAATGTCCTTCTTTATCTCTTGTTGCTTTCTTCATTTTGAAGTCTATTTTGTCTGATATAAGTACTGCAACACCTGTTTTTTTCTCCTTGTTGTTTGCATGAAATATCTTTTTCCATCCCTTCACTTTTAGTCTGTATATATCTATGGGTTTGAGGTGAGTTTCTTGTAGGCAGCATATAGATGGGTCTTACTTTTTTATCCATTCTATTACTCGGTGTCTTTTGATTGGTGCATTCAGTCCATCTACATTTAGGGTGATTATCGTTAGATATGTACTTATTGCCATTGCTGGCTTTAGATTCATGGTTACCAAAGGTTCAAGGGTTTCTTCTTTACTATCGAACAATCTAACTTAACTTTCTTGTTAAGTTATTGTGAACACCGTCTGATGTTTCTTTATCTCTCCCTTCTTATTTTTCCTCCTCCATTCTTTATATGTTAGGTGTTTTATTCTTTGCCTTTAGTTAGTATTTGGATGGTCTGCTTTCTTTGCTATGATTTTATTTTCTCTGGTGACATCTTTTTAGCCTTAGGGTTGCTTCCCTCTAGAGCAGTCCATTTAAAATATCCTGTAGTGGTGGTTTATGAGAGGCAAACTCTCAACTTTCACTTTGTCTGGAAATTTTTTAATCCCTCTGTCATATTTAAATGATAATCGTGCTGGATACAATATTCTTGGTTCGAGGCCCTTCTGTTTCATTACATTAAATATATCATGCCATTCTCTTCTGGCCTATAAGGTTTCTGTTGAGAAGTCTGATGATAGTCTGATGGGTTTTCCTTTGTAGGTGATCTTTTTTCTCTCTCTAGCTGCCTTTAATACTCTGTCCTTATCTTTGATCTTTGCCATTTTAATTATTATGTGTCTTGGTGTTTTCCTTGGGTCCGTTGTGTTGGGAGATCTGTGGGCTTCCGATGACTGCAAGACTAATTCCTTCCCATCAATTATTTCTTCAAAGACACTTTCTATCCCTTTTTCTCTCTCTTCTTCCTCTGGTACTCCTATAATGCAAATATTGCTCCGTTTGGATTGGTCACACAGTTCTCTTAATATTCTTTCATTCCTAGAGATCCTTTTATCTCTCTCTGCCTCAGCTGCTCTGTATTCTTATTCTCTGATTTCTATTCCATTAACAGTCTCTTGCATCTCGTCCAGTCTGCTGCTAAGCCCGTAGATGGCTTGTCTGATTTCTGCATTGTCTTTCCTGACTTCCCTCACTTCCTCCCTCAGCTCTTACCTATTTCCCTGTAGATCCATCAGCATGGTTATGACTTTTATTCTGAATTCTTTTTCAGAAAGATTGTGCATTTCCATCCCTTCAGTCTCCCATCTGATGTTGTCTGGGTCCAGGTGAGCTTGGTCTGTACCATATTCCTCTGTCTTTTCATGGCGATAGAAGTGGTCGATGGTAGGTGCCACGTATATCAGCTGGGCTCTTTAAGACTTTAAAAAAAAACAAGAAAAGGAAGAGAAAGAAAAGAGAAAAAAAGAAAGAAAGAAAGAAAAGAAAAGAAAAGAAAGGAAAAAAAATGCCCATGGGGAGTAGATTCTGTAAAGATATCGTAGATGGCGCTGTTGCTCCACTATTCCACAGCCATGGCCGTGCAGCTCTGGCTGGGGTGGGAACGAATGGTAGGCCCCTATGAGGTTAGAGGAAACCCCTGAACTTCAGATGAAATCACAGTCTTGCTTCCAGCCTTGTGAGATCTAGCTAATCTATATTCAAATCCTATTCTGCAATTCTGTGACATTATAAATTTGTGTCATTTTAAGATGATAAATTTATGGAAATTTATTGTACAGCAATAGAGAACTAATTCAAAACACACATGCATGGTGAATTATTTTTTCTCATAATTATTTTTCCTCATAAATAATCCATCCTCTATCAATAATAGATGTTTAAAATGATTAGGTAGCATTGTTACAGATGCACCAGCTCAAACACCTGAGAGTCTTAAGCAAGAGAATAAATAGTTTAGTTAGAAATTCTGTTTTCAAAAAGAAAAATATATTGTGTAGTTTTGTTCATCTGAAATTATGAAATAAATTGATCAAGAATGTTACAATTGAGACTTGGTCTTTACTGAACTTAATTTTTTATCAGCTGTTATAAAATCAATCACGAAGGAAGTATATATGGTAAAAACATATGTAAGTTTACAGAAAGGAGAATATAAAATGGATATGTAAAGTATATTATCAAATAGATTAAGATAATTAAGAATTAGAACTTAACAATTTATAAGTCCAGATAAGGTAAATCAGAAGGATGAGAAGGATATGATTTTCATACACATTTTAAAGCATGATATACAAATCAGATGAATAATCATTTGGAGTACAAATAAAGTTGAATATTTAAGAAAAAATATTTTTGACATTTCTACCCACTGAGTATCAGAAAGTAGATACATTATGGGATCTTTTCTGCTAGCCAGGTCTTTGAATAGATAGGACCACATCAACTCTAAGAGGCAAACAACATTTCTCCAGTCTCTTTCTTTAAGGAAGCATTTTATAAAATATGGAATTACCTCATGTCTCAGGTTCTTAGAGAACAGCTCTACTGTACATGCTCTTTGACTAAACTGAGCACCATATAAGGGATTTGGTATTTATCCATTTAATCTTTTTTTGAAATTCTACTTAGTGTGAGTATAAATCTGATATGTCTTATTCTTCTAGCTTTCATAAACCTCACCCTAGATTTGTCTCCTACCATACCAAGTAAGAGAGTTCAGCCACAGATTAAGACACAATAATACTGCATAGCTCCTGACTCAGTGCAACTCAGAGCTTTCTCCAACAAGAACAATGGGCAGCTATCATTCTATTGTTTGAATATCTCTGTATGATAACTCCCAAAGTTCTTTATAATCATGGTTCTACAAAATTGCCTACACCATTCGTATCTTATTCCTGAGTTCTTTTTTCTTGGTGGGAATAGTTTTTTCCCAAAGCAATTTTATTATGTAAAATGTTGAATTTCATTTTGAATCTTACTGCATCTGTCAATATATACAATAAAAAAAAGTCAATGAATAATCTGGTTGGAATATGGTAACAGTAATAGATATAATTACAACTATTCAGAGTTTAATGAAGTTTCTAAAGGATATTGTATTAAAGATTATAAATGTTTAGCATTATTTTAAATCTAATGATTAACATATGTGAATGTATGCTACATGATTATATATTAGTACATCAAGCTATCAACATATTCAAGTCCTTAATTCTCTTATTTTCTTTTTCATTTTGTCAGAGACATAAGATTGTGTTATATTTCTCAATATTAATTCTGATTTTTCAAATTCTTCCCTAGTCATAGAGTATTATAGTGTTGCCAGGCGGCTGCATCTCGGGGGTCTCTCCCTGTGCACTAGGTGAAGCACTACCAGAAACCTCAACCTGGACGGGGGAGGGTTCTTGACTCTGGGCAAGAAAGAATTCTTGAACAGGTTGGACGTGTAACGTAAGTATGGAATTCATTAAAACGAGAATAATAGAAATAGTAGCTGCACTTCAGGCGGCTGAGAACAGGAAGAGATCCTGCACAAGCCCCCAAAAGATGATTACAGGGTTTTTATTTACAGAGTCAGAGAATGAACTTTGCAAATGCTCAAGGGAGGCAAGCAGGCAAGAGGCTTTTTATTGATAGGGAGGAGTAAAGATACAGAACTCTGCAGGAATATACTGGGAGGGGCAAGGCTGCCGTTTATGGGCTCAGGTCTAGGGGTTTTATGCCTGTTGCATCCACAGGGAGAGAAGCTGTTTTCCATAAGTTCCCGTCAGAATGCCAGTTTTATTTCAGCCAATCATACTAAAGGTCCTTTCTATTTTTAACTAGTATGCCTTGGTGACGCTAAGGTGAGCTATGGGACTTACAGTCAGTAAAATGGTTATCACAGAGATTCCGTGGGAACCCTCTTATACATTGTTACATTGTTTCAGCTGCAAGCCTCCTATTTTTCACATTCCTAAGGTCCTTAGTAAGCATCTCGTTTGTCCTTCCCGGGGACCTTATCTTGTTCTTACTGACCAGGGGCTGCCCCTGTTCCTTTCCTGTCTCAATAGGAATAATATTTTTCTAGATATTCACAATCGTTCATATATATTCATGAATGTACATACATATACATACAGACACATGAAAAAATAGTTTTGGTTTGTTAGTTTTTTTATAAATGCTATAAAACATAAGCAAATTATTTTCCTTTATCACTTAATATATCTTTAAAATCTTTCATGTAAATTCACAGTGTTTTACATATTTTTGAGTGCTGCCTTGTATTTACTACTATGGATGTAAAATAATAATTCCATATTGATAAGCATCGTCTCCAATTTTTCACTTTACAAACAATTATGTAAAGAACATCTTTTTACTAGTTTTGTTTTCACCTTTACACATCTATTCCATTCCCCATATTTTCTCCAACACTTAACACAATGACAAACAGATAATAAGTACAACAAACTATATAAATCTTTGGAATGGTCATAAGTATTAACAGCATATTAAATCTTTACTTTAATGTGACACATGCTTATGAAAATTATCATCCCATAGTAAATAAAACATCAGTTGTACTCCAGAGTTAAAATGGAAAGCATTCTTGGATGACTAAACGCTTGAAGTAATTTTCTTTTTCCTAATAAAGTGATATAAATGGATAATATATAATCATGTTTTTAGAAACAACTTGGAGTACAAATTTTCTTCCTTCAAAATACAGCAAACAATTATTTTGGAGAATTCTACATGCGAACTAGAGTCTCTGAGCCTTGAAAAAATTGAGGGTCACTTTTGATATTATCTAAAGATAAGCAGAAATGGATGCTGGGATCCACTTTTGCTAGTGATGAGTCATAATTTAAGTATTGATTCTATGGAAGGAGGTAGGTAGAAAGGCATAGAAATATTTAACATAAATATAATGCAGATGCTAGTAGAGGAAGGAACAAAATATGCATTTCTACTTGACATGTTCTAAATATTTATTTCCTAGGTTTTCTTTTTTGGTGCCCTAAAATATATGATTTAAGCATTTTGACAGAGAAACAAATTAGTTATAAGCTACTTTTGACTTGCTTGCTGAGGCTGTGGCTAATTGGAACACGTGTCCTTGTGCTCCAAATAGCAGACAGCTTGGCAGAGGCCCCAGAAGGCTGATGCAATAAAAAGATGTGGATGGACCAGCTCTTCGAGTTAAAAAAATGAAGGAAAAATAAAGATAGGAACTCCATTCGCATATAATCGTTCCAAACCGTCTCCTTTGTTATAAATTAGATTTCCTACATCAGCTCTTTCCACTTCACATACTTTTTTGCATGAATGTTGCCATTTCCTGGATTACTTTTGTCTTTAAGGATTTCCTTTCTTAGCCATTTCACACTTACTTTAATGGATTGGAAGGTTGGGGTGGGGTGGGGGGAGGGAATCAGAATACGGTTCGGGATTATTAGCTGCGAGTTGGGGTTTGGATTTGTCCGTTCAGCTTTCTCAGGTTTCCCTGAGATATTCCTGTCCTTAAATTTAGTTTAAAAAATTCTTTCACCATATCAGCAGCATCAGAGAAATCAGTGAATTTAAGTCTCTTAAAAATCTAAGTTTAGGGCATTATTAGCAAACATTTTAGTGTTGTGTTATAACTTGAGTATGAGGAAAATATGCAGCATTTCTTTGAGAGCAATTCCAATTAAAAGAATAAATCATTTTGACAAAATTTGACACTATCCATTCATTCAGGAGTTGTAGTAGTTTGCTAGACTGCCATAACATGATACTCCAGCCTGGGTGGCTTAAACAACAAATTACTTTTCTCACAGTTGTGGAGCCTAGAAGTCCGAGATCAAGGCGCCAACAGGATGGGTCTCCGGCACGAGCTTTCTTCTTGGCCTAGGGGTGGAGGTCTTCCTGCTGTACCCCCACACGGCCTTTTCTCTGTGTGCGTGGAAGGGGGGCGATCTCTGGTGTCTCTACTTCATCTTACAAAGGTCTTCCCTATTGGATCAGGACCCCACCTTTACGAGTTTATTAACTTTAACTGCCTCCTAAAGGCCCTGCCCCCAACAAAATTCGATTAGGGAATAAGCCCCCAACATAGGAACTCTGAGGAAACAATTCAGTCCATAACAAAGGTGATACTAAAAATATTTTATAATTGATAGATTATGAAAAACCACTCAGAATAGGGGACAAAAGAAACCACAACAGAACCACGCAGGTATCAGTAATGTCTCTATAATTTACAGTGAGTTCTATTCTAAATAAAATTAGTTTATTGGCTGTCTTGGCCTCATTAAGCCATAGTCTAAATCTGTGTGTATCATAAAAATTGTACCCATATTAACTTCTCAAAGTTAATATTTATTTCCACACATTTAAAAGTTATCAAGTTAAATACACAAAAGCTTCCGCACAGCACAGTAGTAATGACTGTACTACTTCTCAGCTGGATGCCGGTATAATGTACAGGTAACAGCCATAGTCATCACAGACTATTATCTTTGGCAAAAAATCAGCTGTATCAATGTGCTTTAAATGAAATGCATACCATGAGAAAACTTTAATTTTTTTTCATTAGTCGAATATCCAGCTTTCCAATTAAAAAGTAACCTTTTCCCATTACTGATAATAGCTTAAACTATTACTGTCTCTTGGAACAGGCTTTATAATTTTCCTCTTCTTGGGTATAACATAATTTCTTTATCAATGTAATGCATTTTCTATTTAAGGTTTCCACAAAATGCGCTAACGTTTATTTGCAAGGTTAAGAAAAGTCTCACCCTTAAGAAAATACAAAAATATTTAAATGTCTTTTTACTTTGTTAAACAGTGATGTTTCAGCTGAGAGTTTAACATTATGTCTCCACCAATTACATTACACTTCTCATGAATCCTACTTGTAATGCTTCCCTATCAGGAGATGTTAATAACAGCACAAATCCTATCTTCCAAGTGATGATACGGGGCTTCCAAGGGCTTGTTTAAGATTTAAGTATATAAAAGTTTCTTTTCCAAAAACAATTCACCATTAAAATTACTTTTTAACGTCTGGCTAACTCAAATTAGATTGCCAGGGCAAGAGAATAAAGCTGTGATATGTGTCAAAGAGAATAATAACCTGCCTTGGAACTAAAGACATAGGTCACTGATGTTGGGACATGCTGGTCAAGAGCAGTGCCTCTAGAGGAAGATCACCTAGGTTTTCATTCTTGCTCTTGCAATTATTAGCTGTGTATGTGGAGAAATATTTGTCTCCTTTTTCCATAAAATAAATTGATATATGAAGAGAGGACTTCTGTTTGGGACACCGTTGTGACAGGGTGTGTCACTCTTTTTGTGACAGCGGTGAACATCTGAAGACAAAAAAACAACTAGGTTGGTCAAAACCTCCCCTGTATCCCCTCCACGGCCAGTACAAAATCTCAGGACCACCTCTAAGGACAAGAGGGGGAAATGAGCATGGGGCATTTTTATAATTATTTAATCAAGTATTAAACGGTCGCCATGTACTAGACACAATGCTATGTGGTTGGAAGTGTTATTTGTCCTAGTCTGTATAGTAGCCAAACAAAGAATGAAGGTTCATCGCTGTTTCACATTGTCCTTATGAATTATCAAAAGACAAAGGCATTTCATCAGTTTGCATTCTGAAACTTCGTCTGTTGTTTCTACCTGTAAATTTTCCCCAAAACTTTGCCAAACTGTATGTTGCATGTGGTTACTTTCCATGTAAACTATATACTCACTATTTGTATCTGTCAGCTACAGCATATGCTGCTGGAGATGATGATGTGTTTATGGCCCTTAGAACCAGCAGAGAACCTTCGCTCTCTAGCTGGGGTGTCAGAACTGCAATATGCGTTGGAGAGAAAAAGTGAGGGAGGTAGAGAGAGAGGGAGAGAAGAGTAGAGAAAGAGAGAGAGAGACTAAATTGGGCAACAAAAAACCTATTGATTCAATTAGTGTGAGCTTTGAATAAAGCCAGCAGCAAGGAAACCCATTAAAAGTAGTCTGGACTTACCTAATAAATATTTCAAAAGACAGGAAATAATGGAGAGCATATAAAATTTATACAATATTCATAGTTCAGTACCTACAAGTTGATTTGTCCTTTGAGATTAAAGCTCAGTTTTCTTCTACCTTTCAGATTACCATATTCATAATAAAAACCTCTTATGACATTAAGACAGATTACAATTATCATTAGAACCTTGACGAACCAACTTTTTAGATAACTCCAGTTTAATAGTGATGTCTTAATGCCTTAATGCAAATATGTTTCAATTTTCAAAAAGAAAAATATTTAGAACTTAGACATTTACTGCTAAAGGAAAATAATACATATCATTTAAAATTAACAAAGTATGTGTGGAGTGATTAATTAATATAATGTATTATTAATACATACAAAAAGAGGCCCATTGTTTAATTGTTTTCATTATATTACTTAAAATAAATTTTCATATCTAAATAGTAACACTAGTGTTTCTAAGTATTTAGAATACTTCATGTGTTGAGTCTTATTCTTCTTTCTTTTATTTTCACAGATAAAGACTTGTTTTATTAAATGACCATCTCTGAACAGAAAAACTAAACAGACCAAGCACCAGCAACGAAATTGAATCGGTAATCAAAAAACTACCCAAAAACAAAAACCCTGAACCTGATGGATTCACTTCTGAATTCTACCAGACATATAGAGAAGAAATAACACCCATTCTCCTTAAAGTTTTTCAAAAAATAGAAGAGGAGGGAATACTTCCAATCTCTTTCTATGAAGCCAGCATCACTCTAATACCAAAACCGGGCAAAGACCTCACTAAAAAAGAAAATTACAGACCAATATCCCTGATGAACGTAGATGCAAAAATACTCAACAAAATATTAGCAAACCGAATTCAAAAATACATCAAGAGGATCATACACCATGATCAAGTGGGATTCATCCCAGGGGTGCAAGGATGGTACAACATTCGAAAATCCATCAACATCATCCATCACATCAATAAAAAGAAGAACAAAAACCACATGATCATCTCCATAGATGCTGAAAAAGCATTTGACAAAAGTCAGCATCCATTTTTGATTAAAACTCTCAACAGAATGGGTATACATGGCAAGTACCTCAACATCATAAAGGCTATATATGACAAACCCACAGCTAACATCATACTTAATAGCGAGAAGCTGAAAGCTTTTCATCTAAGATTGGGAACAAGACAGGGGTGCCCACTCTCTCCACTGTTATTCAACATAGTGCTGGAGGTCCTAGCCACAGCAATCAGACAAAACAAAGACATACAAGGCATCCAGATTGGTAAAGAAGAAGTAAAATTGTCACTATTTGCAGATGATATGATACTGTACATAAAAAACCCTAAAGACTCCACTCCAAAACTACTAGAACTAATATCTGAATTCAGCAAAGTTGCAGGATATAAAATTAACACACAGAAATCTGTTGCTTTCCTATACACTAATGATGAGCTAACAGAAAGAGAAATCAGAAAAACAATTCCATTCACAATTGCACCTAAAAGAATAAAATACCTAGGAATAAACCTAACGAAAGAAGTGAAAGACCTGTACTCTGAAAACTACAAGACACTCCTAGGAGAAATTAAGGAAGACACTAACAAATGGAAATGCATCCCATGCTCTTGGCTAGGAAGAATAAATATTGTCAAAATGGCAATACTACCTAAAGCAATCTACAGATTCAACGCAATCCCTATCAAACTACCAACAGCTTTCTTCAATGAACTGGAACAAATAATTCTAAAATTCATATGGAACCAGAAAAGACCCCGAATAGCCAAAACAATCCTGAGAAGGAGGAATCAAACAGGGGGAATTACGCTCCCTGACTTCAAGCTCTACTACAAAGCCACAGTAATCAAGACAATTTGGTACTGGCACAAAAACAGACCCACAGACCAGTGGAACAGAATAGAAAATCCAAACATTAACCCAAGCATTTACAGTCAATTAATATTTGATAAAGGAGCCTTGGATATACAATGGGGACATGACAGCCCCTTCAGCAGCTGGTGTTGGCAAAACTGGACAGCTACA
>JAQQAC010008350.1:2703891-2844904 GCA_029783875.1 Phataginus tricuspis | reverse complement strand
AAAAAACTCAAAATAGAAATACCATATGACCCAGGAATCCTACTCCTAGGAATTTACCCCAAGAATGCAGCAGCCCAGTTTGAGAAAGACAGATGCACCCCTATGTTTATTGCAGCACTATTTACAATAGCCAAGAAATGGAAGCAACCTAAGTGCCCATCAGTAGATGACTGGATTAAGAAGATGTGGTACATATACACAATGGAATATTACGCAGCCATAAGAAAAAAACAAATCCTACCATTTGCAACAACATGGATGGAGCTGGAGGGTATTATGCTCAGTGAAATAAGCCAAGCCGAAAAAGACAAGTGCCAAATGATCTCACTCATATGTGGAGTATAAGAACAAAGAAAAAAATAAATAAATAAATAAATAAATAAATGAAGGAACAAAACAGCAGCAGACTCACAGAACCCACGAATGGACTAACAGTTACCAAAGGGAAAGGGACTGGGGAGATGGGTGGGAAGGGAGGGATAAGAGGGTAAAAGGGGCATTACGATTGGCAGACATAGGGTGGGGGGCACGGGGGGGACTGTACAGCTCAGAGAAGACAAGTAGTGATTCTCATCTCACTACGCTGATGGACAGTGACTGTAATAGGGCTGGTGGGGGGACCTGATGAAGGGGGTAGTTTAATCATCACAATATTGCTCATGTAATTGTAGGTTAATGATACCAAAATAAAATAAATTGTAAAAAAAAAAAAATGCCCATCTCTGTAATCGCTAGTGCCACTATGTACAGACAAGAGTAGTGAGACTTTATTTCTTGGTCTCTTCTTCCTCCATTTCATTGCTATATAATTGATATACATCACTGCATAAGTTAAACAATACAGCATAATGACTTGACTTACATATATTGTGAAATGATAATCACAATCATGTCATGAGATGAGATAAATAGAAAAAGCCAAAAATAATTTTTCCTGTGATGAGAACTTAGGATTTCCTCTCGGCTTTCCCAGTGTCGGTCATCATGCTGCGCATTACGTCTCTGTACTTACTTATCTTAAAACTGGAAATTTGTTCCTTCGGACCACCTTCCTTCAGTGCTACCTCCCCCCACCTCTGACCTCCTCTGGTAACCAGAAGTCTGACCTCTTTTGCTATGTGGATTTTGTTTTTGTTTTAGGTTCCACAAATAATGAGATCACCTACTATTTGTCTTTCTCTGTCCATTTATTTCACTTAGCATAATACCCTAAGCTCTCTACATGCTGTCACAAATGGCAGCATTTTTTAAAATTCTTACAGCTAAATAATATTCCATTATATATATAATCTCACAACTTTTAAAATCATTCCTGTCCAAGGACACTTAGGCTGTTTCCATGTTTTACAGCACCTAGATGATTTCTTCCTTCTTGGCCTGAAGCCACTGTTACTCTTAGATCTTCAGCCTGGTCACCCACAAGCTTCTTGGATATAGTCGTGGATATAGTCCACGTGTATACACTTGTTTTTGAACATGTTCCTGCTTCGTTTTCTGGTAGATGCTGATACCTGTGGTGGTCAATCTTTTTAGATCCACAGTGTCTTCTGAGCAGTGGCACAAGATTTTCATCCTCCTCATTCAGCTTAGAGCTTTGGTAATAACCTCCCTCTTTCCTACGCTCTTATGCCTGCCCTTCTGTGTCAGGTCAAGGGCTTTCTTTTCTGGCGTCAAGCCTGAATGGCTAGGCCACAGGCTTCCGGATGAGCACCCCACCACTGATTAGCTTTCAGATCCACTGACAGAAGTTGGCCTTGGGATTTCATTGGTCCCACTGGGGTGCAACCAGATCTTTTTGCCACAAAGGAAGATGCTGGAGGTAAGCCTTTTCTGAAGCTTGAGGGTAGTCATGGCCATGGTTGCAGCAGCGAAAGGGAAGAACTCAGTCCTATTTCTAATTAGGTTTTGTCCCACACATAATTCAGAGCAGTATCATGAAATGGGAATATGAGAGAGTCAGGAAGTGAAGATCTTTTCAGTTTCCATTCTTTCAGCATTAGCTGCGAGGGTACAGATTGGACAAGTCCATTTCCTGATTATTATTGATACTGAGCACCTTTTCATGTACATGGTGGCCATTTGTATATCTTCTTTGGAAAAATGTCTATTTAGGGCCTATTTTTAGCTCAGATTATCTGGTTTTTAAAATTGAATTATATGATTTTCTTATACATTTTGGATATTAACCTTTTTTTGGATATATTTTGCAAATATTTTCTCCCAGTCCTTAGTTTGCCTTTTCATTTTGTTGATGATTTCCTTTGCTGTGAAGTAATATTTTAGTTTTATGTAGTGTCACTTGTTTATTTTTGTATTTGTTTCCTGTGCTTTTAGTGTCATATCGAAAAAACTCATTGCCAAGACCAAAGTCAAGGAGTTTCTCCTATTATTTTTTTCTTCTGGAAGTTTTACAGTTGTATAGCTTATAATTGTCGTCTTCAATCCACTTCCAGTGAATTTTTGTGAGTAGTTTATAAGAGTCTGATATTATATGTGTTATTGTTCTTAGAAAAAGTAGACTGGTGATTATAGAATATCATTTTATTGTAGAGGAATATTTTGTAGCTTTATATTATACCCTCATTTATTGATAACTAATTTAAATAAAGCTGTATATTAATAATGCAAAATAGTACAAGCTCGTTGGAATTCTATCCTTGGAAAAATTAAATTACCAAGTAATTACCTCAGCCCCAAAGTTAGTTAGATATTGATTGATTAAGCACTTGAAATAATTTATTCAGACATGTGAGATAAATCTCACTTTTCATAATTAACAGCCTTTTGGAACAAAAGAGAGTAAGGGAGTAGGGGAATGAAAGAGAGAGAGAGAGAAACAGTATCTTGTTCATTAATTTCCCAACGAGTTCTCCGTGTTTGCATGTGGTAAATTGAAAGGTTTCCAGTAGTGTCAAAGGAAATAACGTTAAGTTGTTTTGACTAAAGGTTGTAAATGAAGTTGACCTTTTTAATTAGTCCCCTTGAAGGTTGATCATTCTAACACGAATTTATTCTTGGTTTTTTTAACTTTAGCTACAAACAATGTGCTATAGTGAAATCTAATGTAACTTCAACACCAAATAAAAAAAAATCAAAAGTTCTCTTTAATCAAAATATTTAAAATGATCATTTCCTTTAAATTTGTACAAGTTCATTTAAGACCCATACAAAAAAAGGGTCATTGTAGGAAACCCACTGTCCATTCATAATTGTGCCTGTTATAATGAAATAATTGGTCATATAGCTTGCAGGACAGGTTGACATTCAGCTTGCAGGACAAAAACCTTAGGTTCATCATCATCCCAGAGCTGTTTCAGCTGGGTATTGGTAGTTTCTATTAATGGCGCTAAGAAAGAATTAGAAGTAAATGGACAAGACAGTTAAATTATGATGTGAAATATATATCTCTTAGAAATATTCAATAGATAAAGCAATCTGACTCGTTCATACTTAAGTTTTAGATAAGCTACACTGGAAAACAAATTGATCAGATACTTGTTTTAGAGTCTAGAATCAGGAAAAAGAGAGAGGTTTTAACAAATAAAACATAAAAATATGCAATGTTCTAACAGTTGAAAAAATTTATATAACAAAGTTTGGCAGATACTTATATTTGTCTGCAGAGAACCCTGCTTCTGGACAGTAGCTGAATTGGCACTGCCCTTGTTTCATTCTGTGACCCCTTAAGATGTTTGTGGACTTTGTACACCTCATTCTAAATGATTTAACATTTTCTGATTAGGTTGATACATTAAACTATTTTACCGTTATGCTCTATAGGTTCTGCAATTATCATTTTACAGAGAGGATCTAAATATCATTCTTGATATTCCACACAAATTTTTTTGTCTACATATACAAATTAATTTTTTCCTGAGAAAAGTATTTTATCATTTTATTAAATTCACATTATATCCAAAAGCTTAGAATCCACTGTTTCAAGGTAAATTTGGCATATCCCTCTTGATTTCCCAATTTTGATTTCAGAGGGCAATCCAAGTTCTATACGGAATGGGGCATGAGGTTTTGTCCATTGGTTAACCTAAAAGTTTAATAAACACAAAATCATGTGTCATTTTCAGAAGTATGATGTTAATTTTCTATTGCTACATAATGAATTTCCACAAATGTAGCAACTTAAATAATATCCATTTATTATCTTACAGTTTTATAGGTCAGACGTTCAAGTGGGCTTAGCTGGTTTCTTTGCTCGGGTTTTCACAAAGCACAGATCAAATGTAGGCTCTTATCTGGAGTCTCAAGACAAGAATCTAAGCTCAGTTGTATTATTAGCAGAATGAGATTTTAGCCTCAGGCTAAAAAGTCAGCCAGAGGCCACTAGCCATTCCACGGGCCACCTTATTTCTTCTTATATGGAGGCCTCCATCTTCATACCAAGAAGGGCACACTGACTGTTTCTCACTACTGGAACGCCCTGGCTTCCCCATTTACCATCACCTGGAGAAAGACCCCTGCTTTTAAAAACACTAGTGTGATTAAACCAGTCCTACTTGTATAATCTCCCAATTTTAAAGTCAATTTGCCATTCAACATAACACAATCTCATTTTATTTACAAGGTCTGAGGACTTACGGCAGGACGTTTTAGGGATGCCATTCCAAAATTTTGCCTACCACAGTAGAAAAGCAAATCATTTACTAATTTTTAAAAAATCTGAGATTCTATAACTGAAAATTTAACTGTAATATCAAAAACTTTATGAAACTCATTTTAAAGTCTTTTTTCTTTCAAGAAATTTAAAGAACTGAGAATCTTTAAATGACTTCATAAATTAAAATTGTGATTTTTCATTTGATTTGTTAAAATTAAAGTCTGTAATATTTTTTCTACTTCTTGAAGATTAAGATGATGACATATCATAGGGGGAAAGAGATAAAAATGCCTTGTTACAAGTAAATTCAATAGAAATTAAAATTTCCAGGTATATAGTATTATAGCATGGCACTTTATTTATGCCTGGCAGATAATATTCATCTCTCAAATGTATTTTAAGAAATAAGATTAGTGGCAATAGACTGATGGTGGAGAGCTGAAGTGGCAAGAAGTATTATTAGGAAGACATTTATTTATACTAACTGATTATCTTGTGAATATGGTAGATCGAAAAAATATGAGAAAAATCAAACCATTCATGATTAAAGTTAAAACCCTGCTATGGATTATTTTTTTTTTGTATTACTAGCTCAACTCTAGGGCAAGAAATAAATATTTTTGAATAACATCACTTCTAAAGATTTGTTTTTACATCTATAAGAATATTACACTAATAATGATCTTAGGTCATTTGTGAAATCTTTGTTGGATATCATTACCTTGCTTTTCTTGTAAGGCAGACATACGTATTTCAGGTTTATATTCCCAAAGTGCCTTTATGAAATGGCCCCAAAATAATCTTTTATGCAGATTTTTTTCACTGTTTTAAGGAGGGACAACAACCTGTTTCGGCAGGTTTGTATTATTAATGTACTTAAATAATTGAAAATCCTTAGGTATAACCTTCATTGTGGCATAGAACTCTGAGGCTCTGTCTTGTTATTAAGTACTATTTAGAAAAGGTAATAATTTGCCTCATAAAACCTGTACAACATAATCACATGTTAAACATAAACTTTACCAGGTAGTTTTTATTGTGGTAAAATATAAATAACATGAAGATTATCATTTTAACCATTTTTAAGTGTACAATTCAATAGCATTAAGTACACAGTGTTGTGTAACCATCATCACTATTTCCAATATATTTTTATTACCAGAAAGAAGAACTCAGTAAGCATTAAGCAATAACATTCCATATATTTTCCTCCCAGGCTCTGGCAACCTCTATTCTAACTTTAATTTCTATTGTAGATACCTCATATGAGGGAATCACGTATTTGTCCTTTGGTTCCAGGCTCATTTCACTTAGCATAATGTTTTCAAGGTTCATTCACGTTATAGCATGTAGCAGAATGTCATTTCTTGCTGTGACCAAATAATATTCCATTGTACATATTATACCATAGTTGTTTATGCATTCATCTGTTGATGAATACTTGATTATTTCCACCTATTTGTTATTGTGTATAATGCTGCTATGAATATTGATGTATGGTTGTCAGTTTGAGTCCCTCTTGTTAATTCTTTTGGGTATGTACCTAGGAGTGGAATTGGTGGGTCATGCAATAATTCTACATTTCATTTTTTTGAGGCACTGCCAAACTGTTTTCCATAGCAGCTGCAACATTTTAAATTACCACTAGCAATGCACAAGCATTTCATTTTCTCCATATCCTTGCCAACATTTGTTATTTTCCTTTTTTTGTTGTTTTTAAGTAATAGCCACTGGAGAGGGAGTTCAGTGTCATTTCACTATGATTTTGATTTGTATTTCCCTAATAACTAAGCATGTTGAGCATCTTTTCATGTGCTTATTGTACATTTTTATTTCTTCTTCGGAGAAATATTTTTTCAAATCCTTTGCTCACTTTCTAATGTTGTTATTACTGCAGCTGTTGTTTAGTTTTAGTTCTTTATGTATTCTAGTACTTAATCCCTGATCAAATAGATATATGATTTGCAAATATTTCCTCCCATTCTATGAGTTGCCTTTTCACTCTATTGATAATGTCCTCTTATACACAAAAGATTTTAATTTACATGAAGTCCAACTATCTACTTTTGCTTTTCTTGTGTGCTGTTGATGTCACATGCAAAAAATCGTTGCCAAATCCAATGTCATGACCTATGCTTTCTCCTATAAGTGTTATAGTTTTTGTTCTGCGGTTTAGATCTTTGGTCCATTTTGAGTTAAACTTTTATATGAGGTAAGATAAAGGTCCAACTCTATTATTTTGCTTGTAGATATCTAGTTTACACAGAACTATTTGTTGAAGAAACTTTAATGTACTAACTCTGGAAATCTGATTCTCCCACTTCTCAGAGATTGCTGGTTTCTGCTTATTGAGCATTGGTACTGCCTACCTGCAACTTCTACAAACTATTTTTGAAAAATGTATATCGATTTTTGTGTGAGATACCAAAATTTCTGTTTCATTATCTCTGTGTTTAGCTCATAACCTGAAAAATATTTTCTTAATTATCTTGCTCCAGAAAGGGGAACAAGAAAAAGTGTAGTGGCCCTTTAAATTCCTTAGATGTGGAAGGGAAAGCTACTGTGGTAGAGGGGACCAGCCAACTGCCTAGGAACTTGAACCACTCACTTTACAGCTTTGTGAGGCTGGGGAATGGGGATCGTGTTCCATTCATGCCTAAGGAAAATACTTATAGGCACAGTTCGTGACACACCAAGTCTTAGCCAGGTGCCTTGTATATGATACATGACACAACAGCACACAAGAAAAGCAAAAGTAGATAGTTGGACTTCATGTAAATTAAAATCTTTTGTGTATAAGAGGACATTATCAATAGAGTGAAAAGGCAACTCATAGAATGGGGGGAAATATTTGCAAATCATATATCTATTTGATCAGGGATTAAGTACTAGAATACATAAAGAACTAAAACTAAACAACTTCATCCATCACACCCCAGTTGTTATATATGTCTAATCAGGCTTTGGAATTCCAAAAGATTTTGTTCCAATTTCTCTACCCAAGTCAATGGTTTCTTTGTTGGAAAGACCTACTCTCAAACCTTCCTATTCCACCTTTTATATCACATCACTCCTTTCTTATCAGTGGACTTATAAATACAATTTTGATAATTTTTAAAGTTAGTGGTAGGCAAATGTTTAACTCATACCACTTTCAATTAAATACAAAATTCTAATTTTTTTTGGTGTAAATATGGCCCAAAATTTCTGCATGACATATGTTTATTTCTACCTAGATTTTAATAAAAGCATTATTAGAATCTTGCCTTTTCTTCCTTTTGGCATTTTAAATCTGTAAGATGGATGTTATTATGAAAAATATACTCTGATTATCACAATACCAAAAGGTAGCATTGGTATGGTTATTATAACTGAAGTGGAAACACTTCCCCTACTATTGACATAGCTTTTATTTAAAAGAGAATTTCTGGATTTAGTAAAACCAAGAGTTGTATACTGTAAACAAAAAGTAATATTATATCCCTGGGGATAGAAACTACTTATTTAGGAATATTTTTGACTTACCAAAGCAAAATATTTCTATCTTTTTATTATGTTACACTAGAAGGAAGGGTTTTAAAATTTTTACTTAATGAAGATTAGAAGTCACTTTCTGGCTTCCTAGAATAGCTTTTTATATTTTAATTCATATTGATTTATTTCAATGTTTTTTATGAATATATTTCTCTTATTTTTCAGCTAAATTCAAATTATGGTATAAGCATGTGGCATTAGATATTAAGAAAAATAATGTGTTTGGTATTACAGAAGACTTTTGTGTTATTGGATACATCAAATTAAGGACATTAGACAAATATTTATACTGAAGTGACATTAAAACAATAAAAATGGGCAAACCCAAATGATTCTTTTATTTTTTCAATAATTTATTTACCCGTTAAATCAAAAGTATAAAGAATGCATGCCTTTGAGGAATTTTGAAAGCCAAATATGTGGACGATTTTCCTTTGTTTTGACTAACTGTTGAATTAAGGTATGATTTGATGTTTAATTTATATATGATAAATATATAGTTCTTTTTCCATTCAACAAGCCTTATGAACTTCCCCTAACTTAATCTTGGGATCTGTCAGCTGTGACCCAAACCAACTTAGGGAACATGGGCCAAGCTCTTTCGGACTTGTGGGTCAGTGGTAACCAAAGCTTATATCAGACCCTGCACAGTTCGTGACACACCAGGCCTTAGCCAGGTGCCTTGTATATGATACATGACACATACTGGAGGTGAATAAATAAAATGTTTGCATCAAAGGGTAACAGTTGAGGCCTAAGAATATTGTATATTGCTCAGTTCACACCTTTGGGAACTAGCATTGTATCTGAACACACTAGGAGTTAAAAACAGAAGAGAAAACAAATTAACCACCATGACAAATGCGTTGAATGAGCAAATGAAGTAGAACCCAGAATTTTTAAATCTATTTCAATTGTTTTCCTACTGTGTAATAAATGTTAGCTAAATTTAATAAAATAGAATTCAATTATTCCAGGAAAAAATCTATCACCGTTTCTTTGAACACATGAATTCAAACTACAAGTTGATGGTGGGTTCTTTATTTTGTATGCAAAGAACAGCATAACTGGGACATTTTCTACTTTGAAAAACAGTATAAAAACTGTTACCCCAAATTTTTCTTTGCATATAAAATTAATTAAATATTAATCCTCTTATGTTTTAAATAAAATCATATCAAACTTAAATCAGTTTTTATTTTTGCCTCATGTTGCCCACAGAAGTGTTTGTCTTTTCATATAGTAACAAAATGAATAAACTGGTAAAGATGCATCTTTTACTACTTTGTCTTTTTGTACTTTCACAGTGAAATGAAACTGAATGGGTATGATGTTCTTGTCATATGTGATTCAAAGTGGAAGTGACCTCTCCAAACTGTCCAGTATGTCTGAGAAATAAGTAGGCATCTGAGACTAGACACATGATGAGAACAGAGTGTGGAATGGGAACTAAATATATCGGATATAATACTTAAGCCATATGTTTTCAGAAATACTAGTGAAAGAGTGAGCCAGTAAGATTCCTATACTGAGTCATTACCACTTGGAAGGAATGGTGGAAATGCTGATGAGAATTATAAAGGAGGTTAGTGAAGAAAAGAATGAGGCCTGCTCTGAAAAATGAGTTTTTTCTTGCATATGAATTAGGTTATACAAAGAGGGTGTTACTTCACATATTAGAACACTGGAGAATGACTTGTCTCTTTGCTACCACCAACAGGCCCAGATAGCAAACTTTATGATAAAAAGGAAAAAGGGAGAAAAAGGAGGAGGAAAGAAAAAGGAGCAGGGGACCTCCCATCAGGACTCTACCAAAGCCCATGGGAAAGCAAATAGCCCTGGTAAACTTGCAGCAAATCAGAAGATGTGCTTCTTTTCTAAAGCAGAGCCTGGAATTGTTTGGGGGAAACAATTGCAAATGAAGTAATATGAGTAGGGAGTAAAAAATAGTAAGATAAATATTTTTAAAATGTCACCAACTGATAAAGTCTAGAAGGACAAAAGATGCAAGGCCTCTGCCCTGCAGGAGGCCTGGGAAAAGCCTGTTGCTCTGACTTGTTAGTTGGTTTCTGCTGGAGTGCGCTGGGACCTGCCTGCCCAGAAACTTGTTTTCCAAACATCCCTAGTGTGAAGAAGGCTCAGCAAAAGGTAGAGAATACAATAATTATAATCAATACCATTGTGTCTTTAAATGTATAAATCTTTTAGTAAATAAGTAATATGTGTGAAATATAGATAAATTAATATAGATACATGCTATATAAATGCTTTCAATAATTACATTATGTGGAGATAACTGTATTAAGTTGAAAGTCTCCCATCTCTCTCTCCAATAATTTCATTCCAATTATATTCCAGACACTAGTTTGAACTCTGGAGGTAAAATAATGAACACAGTAGCTCAGGTCTTTAAGGAGCACCTATCTTATTTGGGAGAGATAAGAATTAGATATGGGAACAAATTTTAAAAGTTTACAGATTGTATTAAGTGTTCTGAGAGATACAAATTGGATGTGGATTAGGGATTACTAGAGGTGCTGAATAGAAAGTTACTTTAAATGGGAGTATAGGATGGTATCTCTGAGATGATGATCTCTAAATTGGGTCCAGAAGGATTGAAAATAACCAGCCATGTGAGGAACCACCAGCCAGAGCAAACACATGGGGGCTATAGAAAATAAAAAGGGGGATGGCAGCAAATTAAGGTGGAGAGGTAGAAAGAGCACAAGATATTGCAGCGTCTGGCAGAACATTCATGATTGATTGATTGATCTATGCAATTATTCAACAAATGTTTGAGTACCTATCATATACCAGGAACTACTCAGGGCACTGGGAATACACTCTATGGAGTTACATTTTATGTGAAAAAAAACAAACATAATAAATAAATAAATAAGAAAATAGTATATTGATAGCTTATAATTGCTTCAGAGAAAAATAAAACAGTGGAGGGGAATAAGGAATAGCCCCAAGAGTTTTACTGTGATGGTTAAAGGAAACATTAGAGAGAAGGTAAGAGTAAGGGCTTGAGCAGGTTTACAGGAAATATCCAGGTGTTATATATCAGACATGTTAAATTGAAATGATTCCTAGATACTAAGTGAAAATTTTGCATGGTCAAGCAGCCACGGTAATAATTTTAAGTTCTGGGAAATTTCAAGATCTCTCTGGTGTTATAAAAAGGTGTGTGGAGAATAGACAGGAATAAGAGTTTTAAAGAAGGGAGACGACAAGATCATTGCTGCTGTAAGAGATTAAAAATACTGGCTTGGACCATGGTGGCAATAGAGATGGAGAGAAAGGAAGAGATTTTTAATAGATTTTAAAAGAAGAAACTACTGAACATGTTATGAATCAGTTAGATGTGGGGCATAAGAAATATAAAATACTGAAAGACGACTCCTAGGTTTTTGGCTGGAAGAAATGAGTATGTATTCAGGCCATGACCTGGAAAAAAATAGCAAAGGAATAGGCTTTGCTTTGGATGTAGTGTGAAAGGGAACTAAAATCGTAAGTTTTCCTTTACTATTTATAGAGTGACACATAAAAAAATGAGTTGATTGGTCAAAAAGTTACTGTCAACAATTTTTAAGCTGGTATTTTGAATCAGACACTATTAGAGTCTCTAAGGTCACCGGAGACAAAAGAGAGAAGTTACTTAATATCTCTGGGCCTCATTTTTCTCTTCTGTATAACTAGCTTAAAAAACAGTTACCTAGTTCCTGGAGTTGCTGTGAGGATGATATAAATATGCACATTTTTCAATGGTAGTTGTATTTTTAAAAAAACAAAATGCCCATTACAGGATAAAAATGAAAGTGTATACTAAAGTTGGAACACATTTGCTTTAAATTTTAACTCGATCATTTAGAGATCATATGCAAACATTTAAAGACAATTCTTTCTGCAAAATACTGTAAAATGTTCCAGAGGTGAGAGGTTGGGTGGGAAGAAATCAGGGTCCTATAAAACATAGTTTTCAAAGATACATACATAGTCTGTAAAAAGGAAACTTTCCAGTTATTGCCTACCTTTGAAAAGCAGAATGCTGATACTGATTTAACAATATTATAAATCAACCAAAGATCCTTCTTCTTGGCAAAACCATCTGTTAAACTGACAGGATGACTACAGTGAGTCATCAAGTGTTTGCTGAGTGAGCCAGGGGTTTCTTTTTTGACTCCCAAGGGGGTATTTTGAAAACATGGTTTTTATATATTTCTTGGTCTATTGCTCAGTATTCTTTTCCTGCCTCTCTCTTTATCGTCCATGTTTTAGCTTTCATAATATTCTCTTTAGAGAGGCTTTCTCTGATCTCTCTCTCAGACTAACTCTTCCTACTGTCCTGACACTTTGGTCATTTCTTCACCATCATTCATCACAATTTCCAGTTATCTTTTCATTTGATTACTCTTTATTTCCTTATCTACTGCATTTGATTAAACATTGTACAAGGTCAGATACCATGCCTGTTTTATTCACTGAAAAATTTGAGGCTTAGCGCACAGGAAATGTTTCAGGCAGCTCGCAGACTCTGGCCGCTGTGCTGTGGCGACGCTGCCCCACAGGTCCCCCTGACTCCACGCAAGCGCCTCACGCGGGGCCTCTATCCATCACTGTCCTTCGCTGGTGGGTCTCCTTGACCGCCCCTGGGAGGATGCCCCCAGTGAAACCTCTCCGTCCTTAGCCCTGTGAAATTCTGAATCACTGAGAGCTGAGGTATAAATGCTCCTCCCTTTAATTGTCTGGGTGGACAGTTTTCAAATGAATTTCATAAATTTCCTCCAAAGCCCCAAAACACTGAGCATTAGTTGCTACAATCACTGGCCGATTCCATAATTCGTTCTTACATCAACGTCCCCCCCTTCTTGGCTTCTCTTCCCCTGCCCCTTATTCCTGCTCCTTGGGATTAATTACATTCCCAAATTAATTAACCTTCTGCAAGCCTGTTTCAGGCTCTGCTTTTCAGACAACCCTAAGGAGACTACTTCAATGTAAATTCATGAAAATGAAATACAGTTTAAAAATTAGTTTATCAGTCCTGCTAGCCACATTTCTAATGCTCATTAGCCCAGTGGTTAGTGACTACCATATTAGAAAGTGTAGATAAAAAATATTTCCATTAAGGCAGAGAAATCTATTGGATAACACTACCTAGTACAGGGAATGGTGCATTATAAAGCTTCAGAAGACATGTGGAGGTGCATCTAGGAATTAATCCCCCTTTCTTACATAGAGAGAGGATCGATGAACCTGATGGTTTTTATGTAGGTCATATAACTTTATTCATTGATTCATTTCTCAGATCATATATTTAACTTCCAGGATTTACCAATATACACCATTTATGAAATGACCATGTCAGTTGTGGGACTTTTTTGGAAGAAGATGTGAATAATTTATAAAAGCAACAATAGCACATGCAAAAGTGATTACAGTTTTGTTAAATTAAAAACACTACGAATATAGGAGAGATATACCACTCATACATTAAATAAATATTTTGATATCTGTACATCAAATGGGATTATGGGATTTAACAATTTTATATTGTAATTTAAAATAAAATTAAAAATACCATTCCACTTTAACCAAGTTAATTGGAATTATTAATTAAATTAATTCTTGGCACTATTTAGTGTGATCAAGCATTTTTTATCTCCCCGGTCTAAGTACAATGCTCTTTGAAAAAGTTCTTGAAATTAGAATTCTGACAGATAGTCCTTGTCTGATAAAGCTGCGTCGGGGTCTCTGAGCAGCCGTGGTCTGATGATGGCTCTCGTGTCACTTCAGGCATCAGAGTTTCAGTTTGCTCCAGGTCACTGTCCAAATTGGGACTGCACTTCTGTCGTACTTGTCTGATTCCTTGAAACCCTCATAATGCTTATTTATTTTTCCAAGACAGAAAATGTTTATTGGGTATACCACCATCCCTATTTTCCTTCAGAGTCACAATGTTTTCATAGAGAAATTTAAATTTACCTTTTAATAGGTTCTTCAAATTGTAAAGTTTGCCATTTAAGCCTCTGTCAGAAACAAAGGATTTTTTACAACACAGGAGAAGCCATGCTTCTAGCAAATTTTGAAGTGTATTTATAACATGACTTCTTCACCTGCGTGGGTCCCTGTATTTTGGTGTTTCATTATTAACATAAGTATTTACATGGACACAGTCAAAGGATATTTAGAGATTTAAACATATACCTTCATATTTAATAAGCAGGACTCACAAACATTTATATAATGCTTTTATGATCAATATTATTTCTGATCATTTACTCTTGTTATGTAATCTATCAGTGGACATTTTCACACTGAGTATGCATATAGATTTTCAGCTGTGAGCCTTTGTTGATTATTTCTAGTTATCAGCCTTTGTTATACTTACTAATCTTATTTTCTGTTATACTGTCTTAGAACATGATCACTCAGCTGTGCTCAGAAAATACAATGAAATCACATTCTTCATTCAGCTAATTTAATCCTTAGTTCTTTGTGCATCCAGCCATTCTGTAGCTGTTTCTTAAGCCCTACTTTTACTAGGCACTGGGCTAGCATCTCTCTCTGTTCCTGTTTCTCTCTGTCAGATAGATAGATAGAAAATAGATAAATAGATGATAGATGATACAGAGATGCAGATGTAGATATCACATATATGAGAGAGAAAAACATGTACATATCATATATGTGTACACACACATATGCACACGATAATATATAAGACACAGAGGTGAGTGGAATCTAAGCACAGAGAAAAGGGCAAAGCTTCCTAGAGGAAGTAACTAAGCTGAGAAGACAAGTTTACTTTAATGCTTTTATTGAAAAGGTAATATATTGGATGGTATCTCCCAAACTAATTCTCTGAAGGGGAAATTTGGATTATAACTCTGATTCACAATTTCTAGACTGCCCCATGTATAGTTCAGTCACTCAAAAAATGTTTATTTCAAGTGATTTCTGACCTTCCAAGAGACACGCCATTTAAAATTGTTGCATATTATGCCTTATATTTTAGTATAGCTTATTTTTGTGAACAACTTGGTATGAAATAATTGACATTGCCCCACCTTCCCTCTTCACTCAACAGATGGTTAGGACACCCTTTAAAATTAAAACCTTTTCTTTCCTTCCTTTCTTCCTTCCTCCTTCCTTTCCCTTTCATTCTTTTTAAATAATTACAATTATTATAAGAAGTCTTTCCAGAAATAACACTGCAAGGAATTCTCAGTACTAAATTAATTTTAATTGAAATGGCTGATATCCAAAAGCTTTTAAGCCTTTTTAAGAAATGCAAATATCTCTTTGATGATCTAGTCAAAAGGGAAAACTCTTTGTCTTCAAAAGTCTGGTTTGAAACTCTTTGCGAAACAAAAAATGTCTGAATAAATGCATTTCTTTAAAAATAAAATAAAGGTCAAAAATACACAAAAGCAAATCCCCTTCCTTGGCAGAAAGGTAAGAGTATGGAGTTTAGAAACATATAATTTCTAATTTCTATGTGTCTTATTACAGTCTCCCATGAAGTTAAATATAAGCATTCCCAACTCTAGTCACTGAATCTAAGTTAATGTAAAAGTTTGCCTACTTTTTATTCTCCTAATAAGGGAAAATATTTATATTTAAAAATAATTGTTTATCAAGTATAATAAATTACATTAAAATTTTTATTTTATATATATATGAAATAATCCTAAGCAGTAAATGATGAATGAGTGCTTTGTAAAAAGGAAATCTGCCGCTCTCTGATCAAGAACTTCATGAGAAGTGTCTGAAATGATGGCCAGTGGCATGTAATTAACAAGTCGCACAGTAGTGAAGGTCTAATGTTCAGTATGAACATGTACTTATAAAAGTTAAATATGAGTTCCACAGTTAAAATGAATGCATGAAGAGCCCCAGAACACAAAATAATCAGCTCACTGAAAATATACACCAATTACCAATACCAATTTTGAAAAAAGAAAAAGAATGATAATTGAAATATTAAGTATATGTCAGTACAAATTGACAGAAGAATATCTGGTGAAAAAAAAAAACACCCAAAGAAACTTCATGTCATCACTTTTGACCCAGCCATACCACATGCACTTACTCATTTTAAGAATATATTGAAAGAAAATCACAGAAATATTTCTTAGGATATTCATTATGCCCATATTTATAGTGAAATACTAAATGTGAAGTATTAAATATGAATTATCTACCTTAGAAAATTGAACTAACTTATTTGGTAAATTTTTTTTTGCACACTAGACTTTAAAAATAAAAATTATACTGTTGTGACACTAAAACTGCTCTAAAATATTTTAAAATTATATTCATAAATGTATAAATCTGTAGAAATTTTCACAATATTATGCTGTTAGATCATTAAAACCAGCTACAAAACCTTTGTGTATTCTCTGATCCCAATATTATGTAATTATAATTAAGTAGAGATAGAAAAGATTATGAGGTATAAGAGTAATGTTCTTTGTTCATTATTCATAGTATTGTAGTGCTTTGAGTTGTCTCATGACCATCCCAAAAACTCAAGGAAATAGTTGCTGAATTCCTTATCCCACTTGATAACTGAGTAGACTAATGCTCATAGGCATTAACTAATTTACCAAAGATCAGATGAATACTAAATGTCATCTCTATTAGATTATGGATAATTTTAATATTTCTGTTTTTCTAACCTATATTACTGAATTTTCCCAGCCTATATTATTGAATTCACTAAAAAGAACTTGCATTTTTTGGACAATTAGACAAGAATACTATTTTATAAACAAGCATTTGATTTTAAAAACTGATGAAAATGTACAGCTATTTTCACAGCATCAACAATTATCCTCATCTAAAAATTTTCAATAGTGTTGTTATGTTAGCTAAATTTTCAGGGATATCTTCAGAAAACTGAGTATATACTAACAATATTCCTATTAATAAAAAACAGTATTTCAGAATATTTTTAATTTAATTAATAATTGGGTTATTAAATATTTTATTAATATGATTATTGAGAAATACATGTAATCACAGAAATGTATATTTAAATATCAGTCATGTATTTAGATATCAGTCATATCAGATAATAAAACTTACCTAAAGTCTCTTATCAAGTTAGAATGCCTTGTATTGCCTGCTGGTAGATACATTTATGCCTCAGGGTAAATTGCAGGGTTTGGCTGGTAAGGTCAAGTACCAGAATCTAAACATTAAGACAGCAAATTATAGAGAAGGTATTTGGAATAGTTGTTTAAAGTAAGAATTTTAAAATCCTACATTAAATATAAATAAGGGGAAACAAATAATCAAAGACAAGATAAAAGTCACAACTTTTTTTTCTGACTAGTGGTCAGAATTCTCCATAGTTTTGATAAAGTTATACTTTCAGAACAGATACAATTTGAACATTTTGTATTTTTTCTATAGTTTTTATTAACCCTTAACTATGGGGAGGTGATTTGAACTCTTCATTCATTGTCATACTTAAGTACAAAGTCATCCTAGATGGACCATCAGCGCACTGGAGTGGCTTGACAATGCCTCAAGGAATGAGCTGACTTCAAAACTCCCCCCTCTTTCCTATTTCAGGGGCTCTTTCCCTCCCGGCTTCCCTCCCTTCCCTTCACTATTTCTTCCCTTTGACTGTAGTTAACCATTTTATTAACATTGTTTACTATTATATTTCTTAAAATAATTTTTTAAAATTATGTATGTATTATACCAAGGTTAAATTCTTGCTCTTGATATGTATACTATTATTATTAAAGATATTAACATTACAAGAGTTGGATGATACATACACACGTAAATGTACATATATAGTCTCTGTATATAATGAAATACATATGGTATAATATATATATAATACTGCATTTCTTTTCCTATAATATGTATAAATATAGAAAAATAGAAATTTTTCTGTATTTGCATCTTTTATATTATATATACATATATATATATATAATATACAAAAAATGGAAAAAAAATTGATTTCTTCCATTTTCTTACCCCCATTTGGGAGAAAAATTTCCCTCTGCCCTTCAAGGTTCTTCTCACTGGTCTAAGAAATGATGTAAGAAAGATGAACATGAGAAAATCAAATTTTATTTAGGACTTTCAGGAGCCCCACATACATGAAAGGTTCAAAGACAGGAAGGTAAACTGAGGTAAGGAATGGTATGAGGCCCTGGGGCATCAAAGGGGAGGAGGGCAATTCACAGGATAAAAAAGAAAAATATGTTTGGTAATTACATATTTGCTCTATCATACAAATGGGTCACCCAGATAAAATTTATTTCAGGTAATAACTCTTATTTTGGGAAAGACCTCAATTTCAATTTTTCTAGGTAATTAAGGGAGGGGCAAAGACTTCTCTTGAGCCCATAGGGTCTTGATTGCCTTCAATTCAAAATAGTTCACATGACACAGTGGCCCATTTTGGGGAAGCTTGTTCTCAATCTTTTAACCCCCTAGTGAAACTTTAGTTCTCGGAAAGCACCTTCAGCTCTCCATCTCTCTATCATCTACCTACCTACGTACTTACCTGTCTACATACAGCAGGAGGAACTAAAGTTATTTTTTTTCTCTGGACAATATATTTTGGAAACTGTTTCACATCACTACAGAGATGTATTTTTCCATTTCTTTTCATGTGTCCACAGATGTGTCATCATTAATTCAATCAATTTATTGATGCATTTAAACTGTCTAATATTTGCTATTACTAATAATGCCTGTGAATAAATTTCATGTATACCAATTTATATTTTTCCCAGTGTGTGCTTAGACTATAAGTAAAAATGTAAGTGGGTATGTAATTTGCTAGATAGGCCAAATTTTTGTCAAAACTCTGCACAATTTTATATTCCCAGCAACAGTATGTTATTTTCCCAAACTTTTTCAAAAGAGAATGTAGTTAAATTTTTGTAAAGTAATAGATGGTAAATGGTCCTGTTGTTAATTTTCATGAATCTCAATAAGAGTGAGATTAAATATCTTTTTGTATATTCAGAGATATTTGCATTTCTTTTTCTGTAAGCTTTATTTATTCTTCTTGATTTTCTGTGTGTTCTTTCTATATTAGAACATCAAACTTTGTCTATAAGATAAGGTTACCATAGTTTCATTTTTAAGAATGATTTTGTCTAATTTTTCATCTGATATCATTTCTGATTTGAAAAGTTGCTGCTGTGTTATCGTGTACAGATAACAATTCTTATAACTTCCAGGGAATTTTAGGCAATCTGAAGTATCTCTTTGGTCTCTTAATTTTTTCATAGAAATCTTATTTGTTAGATATGAACATTGTGACTCTTATTTTCCTTTTGTTTGCATTTGCCACATGTATCCTTGCTAATGTTCTTATTTATTAAATACTTAAAATCATTTTGCTTCAGTATTCCTCTTTTTTACATTAAAGAATGGCTGGATTTTATGTTATCAGTATATCTGAAAATACTTTTATTTTAAAAAGGTGATTTGACACAATTACTTTTATAAATAAGACAGATGTTTGTTATCAATTTTTTTCATATTGTTTGAGGATTTAAGCTAAAAATAGTACTGTGATTTATTTCACTTACATTTTAGTTTTGCTTAATTTAGTAAGTAAACTTCCTTGGTCCCATTATAAGAAAAACAGTACAATCAACTAATAACCTTTATTCTCCTTCCTTTACCTCACTCTCACGATCAAATTCTCATCACTAATACTATTTTTATAAAAGTATTTTCTTTGTCATTTTGTATTTTAAGTGTAATTTAGCTTCCAATCTTTCATTTTCCAGCATGAAATGATATTCTTTTACACCTACCTAAAATATATACTGCCTTCTCAAATATCTGTTACACACTTACCCTAATAGATCATTTATATTTTACATGCTATTCCATCATAATTATTTGTCTTTTTTCTTCGTTTTACAGTTAAATATGCTTTCTGTTCAGAAAAGACATGTCCAGTCTTCTTCAATCATCTTAGTTGTATGAAGTTCTTTGTTCCTCAGGAAGATTTCCTGGAAATATTATTACAGGAGGTTTGTGGTTTTATTGTTGTTTTGCTTTAGATGCACACAGCTGGGAGTTTCTTTGTACTTAAAGAATATTTGGATGAATAGAAAATACATATATTTTCTTTTTTTTTATAACATGTTTTTAGTATGCAGTGGTACTTTTGAGACATCTAATGTCAGCCTGAATTTTCTTTCCAATGTAAGAAAATTGATATTTGTGCCTGGATTCTCAAAGGATTTCTTTTTTCTTTGTGAAGTCCAATATTTTTGCTATCATGTATCTCAGTGATGATAATTCTGGATTGATTATATCAGGTACCGTATGCTCTATCAATATGTATGCTTCTGAATTGAAGAAAGTTCTCTTGATTTATATCTATGTGTTTATCTGATTTATTTTTAACATTTTTTGGGAAGGGTGGGTCCTTTATCTGTTGGGGAGCTAGAATTAATCATGTGCTAAATACCTTTACTTGTCTTATATAATTTTCCTTTGAACCCCTTCCATTTTTCTATATTTTTATGCTATTTTAATGTTTCTTTATATTTATATTTCTCTATAGAACTTTTCATTATTTTTTTCCATACTAACCTCTATTTTTCTTACAGTGCTTTTTGAAGTCTGTAGTGTGCTGTATTTAATCTAGTTTAGTTTTCATTTATTAATTTCTTTCTTTTTATGTTCTTTTCTTGATTTTTATTATTCTCCTTTGCATTTTATTGTTATTTGGCCAGCTTGTTCTGACTTCATGTGATTTGTGTGGTTTTTCAAAGCTTCATTTTACTTCTTAATTAATTTTATTCATTTAAAAATATGAAGCATTACAACTAGCATGTGTTATATAGCCCCACATTGTAGGCATGTTTTCAATATGTCTAACAAAATTTTTTGGTTTTTTGACATTTTTTTCTTATACTATCTTTATATAAAGTTTAATTTCGTTCCTTTTTCCCCCCATGTTTAAGTGATATTGTTTTTCCTGAAGAAACCACAATTGTAGACCAGGGTAGTTTTCTCATCTTCAGTATTTCTTCCTTCATCATCCTTGAGCTTTATTTGCATAGACCCTCTCTTTCTCACGGATAGAAGCCTGCAACAGGCAGACATTGTCTTCAGTCTCGTTACCCACCAGCCTTGGTCCATAGCAGCATTTTCACCGTCACTATATTACTGTTACAGTATTTGCTGAAATCTGCTGCTGCTACGTCTCTTTTCTGCTCTCTGCTATCTGGACTTTCTCTTATTCCTACTTGGTCCTATCATACTCAGTTGTGATTTATTCTTCCAGGAGTTTTCCCTGAACATAGAGGTCTGTTTTTCTGGAAGGAAATATTTGTTGAATATTGCTAAGATCCTTCAGGGTTTAGGCAAACTCAGCACTATGTTATGAACCCATGACCACTTAATAACTGCAGACATGTGTGTGTGTGTGTGTGTGTGTGCACACGTGTGTGTGACTGACTCTCAAAATCACACCAGAGAAGGATTCGTCTCAGTGTTACCTGTCGTTCCAAATTAAACTGAGCAAGTTCACCTACTTAGGATTGGGTCCTGTCCATGGTAGATATTTCATGATAGCACTGGAATCTTTTATTTCTCACTATTCCTTCCACAAGGATCCTGAACCTGAGTTAGTCCTACTGATGCTGGGGTTTTGGAAACATTCACCACCAGCTGTCTTGGTGATAACATCCTGATTTGGTTTTGTCTCATCAAGTTGCTTCAACCAGTTTTCAAAAAAGAAATTTGGGGGATTCAAAACTGCCTTTATTATTATCTTCTTGGAATTAGACCTCTGTACTTTGTATTATGGAATCCCTCTATTCTTAAAAACGAATCTAATTTGTCAAGACACAAGGTGGATTCTTTTTTATCACTTTTGGGTGTGTGACCCATTATACAAGTGACTCATATTCTGAGAAACAGAATTATCTTCTGACTTACTAGAAAATTGTATATACATGCACCTAATGTTTATTTTCAGTCCCATGGTTTTTTACTTGCAAAGCAAGAAGTCACCCCAACAATAAGATGGTCAAGTGTTCAGATTTTTTCATGGCCTATTGGGAAAAATATATACTATTAACCATAAATACCACATTCTAATAGAGCTAGTACTCCTTCTCCTCCCCACCCCATTTTTTTTTTTTACTTTTGTTTATTCTTTTCATTTACTCCATTCTTTCCCTCTCAGGGAGATCAACTAGTATTAGCTCACTTAAAATCTCATGAACCATGAAAATGCATGTTTTCTTTTTTCCCAAGGGGTTAAGTTTACTTTCCCTATCACAGAGGTTCTAAGGGCAATGAGATCAACTTATTCTAAACATATATAATGAGCACAACCTCAGTCTTCCAATCCTTAAAATCTGTCTAGTCTATTCAACTAAAAAAAAACTGGAAAAATTCAAGTATGAAACCTTCAATTTAAGATTGTTTCTAGCAGTATCATAGTCAGAATTTACTTTGATGAGTTTTTAGAGAACTGATGAAACAAAACTATGATTCAGCACAGGACGACTTTTCCACAGTCTCACTAAAACTGACAGTGTGCCAGACAGAGACAGATTTAAATAATTCAAGACAGGTGCAAGAGTCTGTGTTTAATAAATCTCTTCTATGGAGACAATGATGTGGATCGGATGGGCCAGGTGTCAAGAACAGAGCAGCCAGCATCAACTAAGAAGACAGGTTTGGAGCTGATACTGCTTGAACAGGTGGAGGATATCTACAAGTATAAAAAATGTCCATCTATTGAGTGCATGCCAGTTGGAATCAGCACCGATGTGTGACAGATGAAGAAAGTCTACCAAACACCTGTTAGGGTTTCAGAAGAGAAAATATGTTGTTACTGTTAACTAAGTAGGTTGTCAGATGGTTATGAAAAACTATTATGAGACAACTGAAATTTAATTTTAATTTTTCTGTAATGCATCACCACATTGAATTAATTCCCCTGGAGATATGGGTAATACTAATTTGCCTCAAGCAAAGCATCTTCTCCATGGGAGATGTTTGAGGACAGAATTAAACATAAATTGGAACTTCAAATTTATAGGCAAATCTTTCAATTATTTTACCTATACAACTGAATTGGCTGATTTGACTAAATTCTTAAAACTGCTATTCAATTCAACTACAGAATTTATTTATCTGGTTATGTTCTTGTTTACAGAGGGATATAAACTCGGTAGAATATTTTCATTTTAAATCAGTCGTGTTGTTTGTTTCTAGTTGAATCACTTGTCAATATAACCAAAGAGACAGAGAGTGAAAGACAGGAGGGCTGGGGGAGAGAAAGGAAGATACTAGTTTGAAGTTATTATGAATCAAATTATTCTAAAAATTAAACCAAAAACATAGTTATTCTTATTCTTGGAGGTACTCTGAAATATTGCCAACTATGGAAATAGGTATTTAATTTGAATATAACATTAAATGTTTTATATTCAATCTAATGCATCACAAAGTCTCAATATTATATACATGTCATCTACAAAACAAGAGGTAAAATAATTATTAGTAAAGAGTTCTTAATAATGCCAGCATCTATTTAAAAATAGGTCAGTCAGCACTCTCTGTCCAAAACTATAAATATATATGCAACTATATTTAAAGTGATACTGATTTTATTCAAAGCATAATTTAAACTTTGCAGAAATTTTAAGGATGTTACAATAGCAATGTAAATTATTTGGAATCTTTATTCTAAAACTAAAACTGAGACCATAACTTTTCAAAACAATACCAATATTTACAAGATTGTTTTAATACACATCAGGAAAGGGTTGCCCATGCCTAAAATAAGTAAGTAAATGCTTATGAACTTGTCATGCAGATCAGTTTGTGACGCATATATAAAATGTCATTTCTTTCATATATGTGGTCTTCAAATCTGTTCCTGAAAACAGTGAATGACAAAGTCAACCAGATCAAGTCAAGCCATTATAACTCTTGAAAACATTAAAGAGTGTAACTACTGAAGAAAGTTTAGCATCTCAGAAGGCATTTTCTTAACATAATCATTTTATAAATTAGAAAATGAAGATGAAAAACTTTATAGGAAGGGAGCCTTAGAAATTTAGTAGAGGCCAGAGTTATGAACCAAAGCATTTCATCACAGTCTATTGCTTTTAGAAGGCCCAGAATCAGACTAAAATAAAACAACAAACATAATAATAAATAAATGATCAACTATAGTACAACCATAATAAGTTGCTACCTTTAGTGTTTTACAGTATGTACACATTTTCACATATATATTTTATTTTCAATATAGTGGAAAAATATGCATTTCTCAAGGAAAGAATAAAATACTCTGTTACACAATGAAAGTTATTTGAAATCTGTGGCTTTTCTTTGTTTTGAATCTTCCACTACTTTGCATTTGAGTGCCTAGTACCAAACTATTGCCTCAAGTTGCCTTTTTACAACTTATTTAGCCATTTAGCCTACTGGATTTACTAAATTGATTTTTAAATGCTAATTATTACTTTTGCAACTTTAAATCTCAGGAATCTCAGACTATGATTAGTTGAACAAAGTCTATGGCTAGGGCCACAAATGAGATGGTCACAGTGTCTAACACAGTGCCTGATTTTTAAAAATAAATGCAGCACACAAACAAATAAATGATACATTCACTTTATCTAAATCCATTCACAAGCTAAGATTCTTCCCTACTTTTAGAGGCTCTATTGATTTTTAATATACACCATTAACTTGGCTAAGGATTCTAGTCAGTGATGTTCCCTGCCCCTCTACCCAGAGATATACGGCATTTGGACTCAGCACATCAACGTGATGGCATTCCCTTTGAGAGTGATTGGCTTAACATAGATATCTATCCTTTTCCAGTCAAGGGACATGAGATAAATTGTTTTGGTAGTTATGAGTGACATTTGTCTCCCTCTTAAGGGGAAGAACTTGGGAGTAATTGCCTGTCTTTTTTGCGGCATCACATAAACTGCATGTAATACCTGGGATCACTGCAATTTTCTAGCTATGGGAAGGGACATACAGGGGAAATCCTTCATTAACTGTAATAATGACAGAACCAGGAGATGAAAACACCTAGTACTCAATGATCTGTACCATCAAGCTAGCAGCTCTCAAATTCAGAAACTCTGGACTTCTTTAGAGTGTTAAAAGTTATTAAGTACTCCAAAGATCTGTTGTTTATGTGAACTATATCTATGAATATTTACTGCACTAGAATTTAAAAATAAGAAAAATTTTAAAGATTATTTATGGAATCTAAAAAGAAAACAAAACAAAATGAACAAAACAAAAGTAGACTCATATACACTGAGAAATGACTGGTGGTTACCATGGGGAGGGATTGGAATGGGTGGGTGGGGAAAGTGAGGGGGATGAAGGGACATAAACTTCTCAATCATAATATGCTAGTCACAAGATTGGTAATACAGCATGGATAATATAGCCAATGGTTCTGTAACATCTTACTACTTCCTAACTTCCTTGTTTTCAAAATGTAATCTTAGCTTTAAGATGAAATCCTTCCTGTTCTTACTATACTGTTTATATCTCAGCATGTTTCATCATAGGCAAGAAAAGTTAACTATGATACTTGTCCCAGGACCCTGCTCTACATCATTACTTTGTATTTTTGCAAATATTTTCAATGTTCAGCTGAAAAGAAGAAGGCTGAATTCTCATATCTTTTTGTGCATTCGGTCTCATAGTGGTATCACATGTAGCTCCTGGAAAATTTCACTGTATACTTGAGAGAGAAAGAGAGGGAAATTGCAAATAATTCTGATATTACTTTTCATGAGATTCTCAGGTATTGCCAAGCCACGCTAAAACAACTGCTTTATCAAACCACCCCACATTAAGCACTCTGGAAATATTACTGTGTGATAGTGTACTTTTTTATTATTTAAGGCACTGTTAGGAAGTTTTTCAGTTATTTGTGGCTGAAATAAATTGAAGTAAAACAACAGTCAAATACATTTCCTATCATGAGTCACAGATTTATTTTTTTGATCTTAAAAGTTTAGTGCCCAAACTAAGGCTTGAAACTATTATTCTATATGCTTACTTTCTACTGAGTGTTCAGGTTCTAAAAGTTACTGCAATTCCCGGCCACTGGATTTAAAATAATCTATAAAACAATTTTATCACAAAACAACTATTAGCCTCCAAAGAAAAAGTTAGAATTTACATCTAAAAGAGAAACAAGGCCTACTTTGAATATTTCGCTCATTTATATATTAATACCTATGCCATTATTTAATGCTAATCATCATAACTTGAGTCTCAGCAAACTTCTAATGAAAGACAACCTCTAAAATATTTTCAAACTTAAAAAAAAGATGAAAAATGGTAGGAGCTGGAGGCTGGATCAAAGATAGCAGCATGAGAGGTGAGACAGAGTCTTCCTCCTAAAACCATATATAATATGAAAATATAACTAATACAACTACCCTTGAAAGAACAACAGGAAAGAGGACTGCACCAAACTGCATACACCTGGATACAGAGCAGACCTCACGGAACAGGGTAAGTACTAAAGCTGTGGCCCTGCAGGATCCAAGCCCTTCCCCCACCCAAGCTCACCGGCAGGAGGAAGAGGAATGGAGCAGGGAGGGAATGGAGATCTGGGACTACTAAATACCTAACTCTGGAGATCTGCTCTGGGAGTACAAACCTACATTTCATGGTGCTTGCATGATACTCTTGTATTTAGGGGGTTGGAAAGCTAAGACAGGCAGAATTCCTGGAAAAACTAAGATTCCAGCTGCTTGTGGAAAGCAGGGATCCATATCCAGCTGCTCTGGGAAAAAAGAAAGGCGGGCAGTCTGAGAGACTTCCTAACAAAGAAGCCCTTAGCAAGAGGGCTGATAAAGGGCAAGGATTTCACAGAGCTTACTGCTCAGGAGAAAGGACAAGTAGACAAAATTGTAGGGGCCTACTCTGCCCATCAATTTGGGAGCTTTCACGATCCTCAGGTGCTCGAGCACCCTGGCTGCCTACACAGCTCCAAGAACTCCTTCTGTGATAAGCAGCCTACTGCACCTTTCTCCTAGCCAGCCCCACCAGGCTTGCAAACTGGGAAACCCTACCCTGGTGTTAGGCCAGCCAGATAGAAGATCTGTCTACAGCAACTACAAACGCAAAGCACAGAGGCTTATACCTGTGTGCTCGGACCACTGGTTCAGGCAGTGGAAACAGGCATAGCAGCCAGGAACCAGGAAACAGCTCTTCCCTACTCCCAGGAACCAATACCACTCCCCTGCAATGCCCAACATTGCTTCAGGGGCTGAGCAACTCCAGAGAGAAGAGCTTCTGGGCACTAGAGGGTGCCATACACGGATATGAAATGCCAAAGGAATCTGGTCCAGAGTAAAATTATTAATACAACTCCTGAGAAAGATTTAAATGATATGGACCTCATGACTCTCCCTGAAAGAGAGTTCAAAATAAAAATCATTAACATGCTCATGGAGGTATGGAAAGATATTCAAGAACTCAGGAATGAATTCCAGTCAGAGATCCAATCATTGAAGAGCACAATGGACGATATTAAAAGCAGATTGGACACGATGGAGGAGACGATAAATGAAATAGAAACTAGAGAAGAGGAATACAAAGAAGCTGAGGCACAGAGAGAAAAAAGGATCTCTAAGAATGAAAGAATATTGAGAGAGTTGTGTGACCAATCCAAACGGAACAATATTCACATTATAGGTGTACCAGAATAAGAAGAGAGAGAAAAAGGGATAGAAAGTGTCTTTGAGGAGGTGATTGCTGAAAACTTTGCCAGTCTGGGGAATGAGATAGTCTCTCAGGTCATGGAGGTGTGCAGATCTCCCAATACAAGGGACCCAAGGAAGACAACATCAAGACATATAATAATTAAAATGGCAAAGATCAAGGATAAGGACAGACTTTTAAAAGCAGCTAGAGAGAGAAAAAAGATCACATACAAAGGAAAACCCATCAGGCTATCATCAGACTTCTCAACAGAAACCTTACAGGCTAGAAGGGAGTGGCATAATGTATTTAATGCAATGAAGCAGAAGGGCCTCGAACCAAGAATACTTTATCCAGGAAGATTATCATTTAAATTTGAAGGAGGGATTAAACAATTTCCAGATAAGCAAAAGCTGAGAGAATTTACCTCCCACAAACCATATCTACAGTGTATTTTGGAGGGACTGCTATAGATGGAAGTGTTCCTAAGGTTTAATAGCTGTCACCAGAGGTAATAAAACCACAGTAAAGAAAGTAGAACAGCTATTTATTAAAAAAATGCAAAATTAAGTTAACTATCCCCAAAGTGAATCAAGGGATAGACAAACAGTACAGAATATGATACCTAATATATAAAGAACAGAGGAGGGAGTTCTAGGAAGATGGCGGCATGATCAGGGAGGCGGAAATCTCCTCCCAAAACCATATATATTTATGAAAATACAATAAATACAACTATTCCTAAAAGAGAGACCAGAAGATATAGGATGACACCCAGCCTGCAGCAACACCTGAGAGGACTCAGCACCTCGAGAAGCAGGTAAGATACAGAGCCGTGACATGGTGCAACATGAGCCCTCCCCCACCCCAGCGCACTGGTGGGAGGAGAGGATTCAGAGCGGGGAGGGAGTGGAAGCAAAGGGCCGCCAAATAACCAGCCCTGGTGATCTGTGCCAGGGCCACTGACACATTTTGCGTGGTGTATCAGAGATTGGAAAGACAGAGGTGCAGGATCCATACAGCAGGTGCACTCAGCCAGCTCCCTGGGACAAAAGAAAAGTGTGTGGTTTTTTTTTTAGAGGTCTTAAAGAGACAGGGGCCCAATGGAGGAGCAGAATCGTTCCAGCACACTCAGCCAAGCAGGCTGGGAGTCCTGGGGAATTAAGGACCCCTTGGACTACGGCTGGGAAAAGCAGATGCACCAAGATTTCCCACAGAAATCAGCAGCCTCCCACTCATTCCCTCCCTGGCCAGAGTCACAAAAGGCCTGGCAGAATGGCCACGGCTGCGGAATAGTGGAGCAGCAGCACCACCTACAGCATCCTCACAGAAACTACACCCGGAGGGTTTTTTGTTTTGTTTTGTTTTGTTTTGTTTTGTTTCTATTTTTCCCCTTTCTTCTTTTTTCTTTTTAAACCACTTCTATCGCCATGAAAAGACAGAGGACTATGGTACAAACAAAGCTAAGCCAGACAACCCCAGAAGGAGCCTGATGGGATGGACATGCACAATCTTCCTGAAAAGACTTCAGAATAAAAGTCATAACCATACTGATGGATCTACAGAGAAATATGCAAGAGCTGAGGGAGGAAGTGAGGGAAGTCAGGATAGACAATGCAGAGAAGAGACAAGTGATCGATGGGCTTAGCAGCAGACTGGACGAGATGCAAGAGACTGTTAATGGAATGGAAATCAGAAAACAGGAATACAGAGAAGCTGAGGCAGAGAGAGATAAAAGCATCTCAAGAATGAGAGAATTTTAAGAGAACTGTGTGACCAATCCAAACGGAACAATATTCGCATTATAGGATTACCAGAGGAAGAAGAGAGAGAAAAAAGAACAGAAAGTGTCTTTGAAGAAATTACTGAAAACTTCCCCATGCTGGGGAAGGAAATAGTCTCTCAAACAATGGAAGCCTACAGATCTCCCAGCACAAGGGGCCCAAGGAAGACAACACCAAGACACATAATAATTAAAATGGCAAAGATCAAAGATAAGGACAGAGTATTAAAGGCAGCAAGAGAGAGAAGAAATATCATCTACAAAAGAAAATTCATTAGACTATCATCAGACTTCTCAACAGAAACCTTACAGGCCAGAAGAGAATGGCATGATATATTAAACATAATGAAACAGAAGGGCCTCAAACCAAGAATATTGTATCCAGCACGATTATGATTTAAATTTGAGGGAGGGATTAAACAATTTCCAGACAAGCAAAAGCTGAGGGAATTTACCTCCCATAAACCACCTCTTCAGGATATCTTAAAGGGAATACTCTAGTTGGAAGCATTCCTAAGACTAAATAGTTGTCACCAGAGAAAATAAAATAGCAAAGAAAGCAGACCATCCAAATACTAACTAAAGACAAAGAATAAAACACCTAGTATATAAAGAATGGAGGAGGAAGAATAAGAAGGGAGAGAAACAAAGAATCATCAGACTGTGTTTATAATAGCTTAACAAGAGAGTTAAGTTAGACTGTTAGGTAGTAAAGAAGCTACCCTTGAACGTTTTATAACCATGAATCTATAGCTGGCAATGGCAATAAGTACATGTCTATCGATAATCACCCTAAGTGTAAATGGATGGAATGCACCAATCAAAAGACACAGAGTAATAGAATGGATAAAAAAGTAAGACCTGTCTATATGCTGCCTACAAGAGACTCATTTAAACCCAAAGACATACACAGACTAAAAGTGAAGGGGTGGAAAAAGATATTTCATGCGAACAGCAAGGAGAAAAAAGCAGGTGTGTCAGTACTTGTATCAGACAAAATAGACTTCAAAACGAAGAAAGTAGCAAGAGATAAAGAAGGACATTACATAATGATAAAGGGGTCAGCCCAACAAGAGGATATAACCATTTTAAATGTATATGCACCCAACACAGGCGCGCCGGAATATGTGAAACAAATATTAACAGAATTAAAGGAGGAAATAGAAGGCAATGCAGTCATTTTAGGAGACTTCAACACACCACTCACTCCAAAGGACAGATCAACCAGACAGAAAATAAGTAAAGACACAGAGGCACTGAACAATACACTAGAACAGATGTACCTAACAGACATCTACAGAACTCTACACCCAAAAGCAACAGGATACACATTCATCTCAAGTGCACATGGAACATTTTCCAGAATAGACCATATAGTAGGCCACAAAAAGAACCTCAGTAAATTAAAAAATATTGAAATCCTACCAACCAACTTCTCAGATCACAAAGGTATAAAACTAGAAATAAATTTCAGAAAGAAATCAAAAAGGCTCACAAATACATGGAGACTTAACAACATTCTCCTAATTAATTAATGAGTTAACGACCAAATTAAAAGAGATCAAACAATATATGGAGACTAATGACAACAATAACACAAAGCCACAACTCCTGTGGGACGCAGCAAAGGCAGTTCTAAGAGGAAAGTATATTGCAATCCAGGACTATTTAAAGAAGGAAGAACATTCTCAAATGAATAGTCGAAAGACACAATTACTGAAATTGGAAAAAGAAGAAAAAATGAGGCCCAAAGTCACCAGAACGAGGGATATAATAAAGATTAGAGAAGAAATAAATAAAATTGAGAAGAATAAAACAATAGAAAATATCAATGAAACCAAGAGCTGGTTCTTTGAAAAAAATAAACAAAATAAATAAACCCCTAGCCAAAATTATTAAGAGGAAAAGAGAACCTACACACATAAACAGAATCAGAAATGAGAAAGGAAAAATAACGACAGACCCCACACAAATAGAATTATAAGACAATATTATAAGAATCTATATGCTAACAAGCTGGAAAATCTAGAAGAAATGGACAACTTCTTAGAAAAATACAACCTTCCAAGACTGACCAAGCAAGAAACAGAAAAACTAAACAGATCAATCACCAGCAATGAAATTGAATAAGTAATCAAAAAAGTACCCAAGAACAAAACCCCCGGACCAGATGGATTCACCTCTGAATTCTACCAGACATATAGAGAAGAAATAACACCCATTCTCCTTAAAGTTTTCCAAAAAATAGAAGAGGAGGGAAAGCTTCCAAACTCATTCTATGAAGCCAGCATCACTCTAATACCAAAACTTGGCAAAGACCTCACCAAAAAAGAAAATTACAGACCAATATCCCTGATGAACGTAGATGCAAAAATACTCAACAAAATATTAGCAAACCGAATTCAAAAATACATCAAGAGGATCATACACCATGATCAAGTGGGATTCATCCCAGGGATGCAAGGATGGTACAACATTCGAAAATCCATCAACATCATCCATCACATCAATAAAAAGAAGAACAAAAACCACATGATCATCTCCATAGATGCTGAAAAAGCATTTGACAAAATTCAACATCCATTCATGATAAAAACTCTCAACAAAATGGGTTTAGAGGGCAAGTACCTCAACATCATAAAGGCCATATATGACAAACCCACAGCTAACATCATACTTAACAGTGAGAAGATGAAAGCTTTTCATCTGAGATTGGAAACAACAGAGACGCCCACTCTCTCCACTGTTATTCAATGTAGTACTGGAGGTCCTAGCCATGGCAATCAGACAAAACAAAGACATACAAGGCATCCAGATTGGTAAAGAAGAAGTCAAATTGTCACTATTTGCCTATGACATGATATTGTACGTAAGAAACCCTAAAGACTCCACTCCAAAACTACTATAACTAATATCTGAATTCAACAAAGTTGCAGGATACAAAATTAACACACAGAAATCTGTTGCTTTCCTATACACTAACAATGAACTAACAGAAAGAGAAACAGGAAAACAATTCCATTCACAATTGCATCAAAAACAATAAAATACCTAGGCATAAACCTAATGAAGAAAGTGAAGGGCCTATACCATGGAAACTACAAGACACTCCTAAGAGAAATTAAAGAGGACACTAACAAATGGAAATGTATCCCATGCTCTTGGCTAGGAAGAATAAATATTGTCAAAATGACTATACTACCTAAAGCAATCTACAGTTCAACACAATCCCTATCAAATACCAACAGCTTTCTTCAATGAACTGGAATAAATAATTCTAAAATTCATATGGAACCACAAAAGACCCCGAATAGCCAAAGCAATCCTGAGAAGGAGGAATTAAACAAGGGGAATTATGCTCCCTGACTTCAAGCTCTATGACAAAGTGGCAGTAATCAAGACAATTTGGTATTAGCACAAAAACAGACCCACAGACCAGTGGAACAGAATAGAAAATCCAAACATTAACCCAAACATATAAAGTCAATTACTATTTCATAAAGGAGCCTTGGATATACAATGTGGAGATGACAGCCTCTTCAGCAGCTGGTGTTGGCAAAACTGGACAGCTACATGTAAGAGAATGAAACTGGACTACTGTCTAACCCCATACACAAAAGTCAACTCAAAATCAATCAAAGACCTGAATGTAAGTCATGAAACCATAAAACATAGGCAAAAATCTCTTGGACATAAATATGAGTGACTTCTTCATGAACATATCTCCCTGGGCAAGAGAAACAAAAGCAAAAATGAACAAGTGGGACTATATCAAGCTGAAAAGCTTCTGTACAGAAAAGGACACCATCAGTAGAACAAAACGACTTCCTACAGTATGGGAGAATATATTCATAAATGACGTATCCGATAAGGAATTGACATCCAAAATATATAAAGAACTCATGCACCTCAACAAACAAAAAGCAAATAATTCAATTAAGAAATGGGCATAGGACATGAATAGACACTTCTTCTAAGAAGAAATTCAGATGGCCAACAGGCACATGAAAAGATGCTCCATATCGCTAATCATCAGAGAAATGCAATTTAAAACCACAATGAGATATCACCTCACACCAGTTAGGATGGCCAACATCCAAAACACAAACAACAAGAAATGTTGGCGAGGATGTGGAGAAAAGGGAACCCTCCTACACTGCTGGTGGGAACGCAAATTAGTTCAGCCATTGTGGAAAGCAGTATGGAGGTTCCTAAAAAAAACTCAAAATAGAAATACCATCTGACCCAGGAATCCCACTCCTAGGAATTTACCCTAAGAATGCAGCAGCCCAGGTTCAAAAAGACAGATGCACCCCTATGTTTATTGCAGCACTATTTACAATAGCCAAGAAATGGAAGCAACCTAAGTGTCCATCAGTAGATGAATGGATAAAGAAGGTATGGTACATATACACAATGAAACATTATCCAGTCATAAGAAGAAAACAAATCCTACTATTTACAACAATATGGATGGAGCTGGAGGGTATTATGCTTCAGTGAAATAAGCCACGCAGTAAAAGACAAGTATCCAATGATTTCAATCATATGTGGAGTATAAGAACAAAGAAAAAAACTGAAGGAACAAACAGCAGCAGACTCACAGAACCCAAGAATGGACTAATAGTTACCAAAGGGAATGGAACTGAGGAGGATGGGTGGGAAGGGAGGGACAAGGGGGAAAAAGGAGCATTATGATTAGCAGACATAATGTTAGGGGGGCGCAGGGAGGGCTGTACAACTCAGAGAAGACAAGTAGTGATTCTATAACATCTCACTACGCTAATGGACAGTGACTGTAATGTGGTTGGTGAGCGGGACCTGATGAAGGGGGTAGTTTAATATCCATAATATTGCACATGTAATTGTAGATTAATGATACCAAAATAAATTATTAAAAAAAAGAACAGAAGAGGAAGAAGGAGGAGGAAACAAAACAAAACAAAAGAACCTTTAAATTGTGTTCTTAATAGCATGTTAAGTGAGTTAAGTTAGATTCTTAGATAGTAAGAAAGCCTACCTTGAACCTTTGGTAACCAAGAATCTGAAACTTGCAATGCCAGTAAGTACATACCTATCCATAATCACCCTAAATGTAAATGGACTGAATGCACCAATCAAAAGACAGAGTCACTGAATGGATAAAAAAACAAGACCCTTCTATATGTTGCCTACAAGAGACTCACTTTAAACCCAAAGACATACTCAGACTAAAAGTGAGGGGATGGAAAAAGACATTTCATGCAACTGATAGTGAGAAAAAAGCAGGCGTTGCAGTACTTGTATCAGACAAAATAGACTTCAAAACAAAGAAAGTCACAAGAGACAAAGAAGGATATTACATAATGATAAAACGGTCAATCCAACAAGAAGATATAACCATTATAAATATCTATACACCCAGCACAGGAGCACCTACATATGTGAAACAAATACTAACTGAATTAAAGGGGGAAATAGAATGCAATGCATTCAATTCTGGGAGACTTCAACACACCACTCTCTATGAAGGACAGATCAACCAGACAGAAAATAAGTAAAGAGACAGAGGCACTGAACAACACAGAACAGATGGACCTAACAGACATCTAAAGAACTCTACACCCAAAAGCAGCAGAATGCACATTCTTCTCCAGGGCACATGGAACATTTTCAAAAATAGATCATATAGTAGGCCACAAAAAGAGCCTTGGTAAATTCAAAAAGATTGAAATTGTACCAACCAGTTTCTCAGACCACAAAGGTATGAAACTAGAAATGAATTACACAAAGAAAATGAAAAATTTCACCAACACATGGAGGCTTCACAACATACTCCTAAATAATCAATGGATCAATGACCAAATAAAAACAGAGATCAAGCAATATATGGAGACAAATGACAACAATAATTCAACACTGCAAAATCTGTGGAACTCAGTGAAGGCCATGCTAAGAGGAAAGTATATTGCAATACAGGCCTACCTCAGGAAAGAAGAACATTCCCATATGAGCAGTCTAACCACACAAATAATGAAACTAGAAAAAGAAGAACAAATGAGACCCAAAGTCAGTAGAATGAGGGACATAATAAAGATTAGATAAGAAACAAATAAAATTGATAAGAATACAACAATAGAAAGGATCAACAAAAGCAAGAGCTAGTTCTTTTTTTTATTTGAACCTCATAAGAGTGTATATCAATAATACCTTAATAAAAAAAATAGTAGGAGTTGAAGAATGATTTATGTTTATATGAACTTATTTAAATGAAAGAGTCTAGCCTTGCTTTTATCTTTTATTTAACAAGTTCTATGAAAATGCTAACTCTAGACAGCAGGGGCTGTAGAAGAGGTGATATTTGAAATAGGAAGTGTGATTATCATATCCAATTTGTAGGTAAAGTTCACTTGAGGGAAGTCGTGTATACTGCAGTGCTAGGCTTAATGCTTTGAACTGTATAAATATAAATTTTAAAACACTTTATGTATTATTGAATAATGAATTAAAGTTATACATAGGTATAGATATACAATCATATTATGAGACAGATGTAATTCACTTTATTGGAATGTAGAACTGTCAAAGAGCCCACGGTTGAATATTTGTAAGGTCATAAAATTAATTACAATATAATTTGAAGTCCAACCTATCTTTCCCAGAAAAAAATCATAGTAAAGATAAGAAAGTAAATATTTGGATATTAGGGACAGAAATGCATTATATTTATGATTGTCAAATGTTAAATATATTTGCTCTTTACAAAAATGATAGATAATTAGAAACACAATATTGTTTAAGTATCACTTTGAAAGTAACTTTCATGGAAATAGAAACTTAGTTTATTTTTTAGAAATAAAATTTACTTAGGAATTTGACCTCTAGAACATATCTCTCAAAAACTTTGAAGCTTTATGATGAGGTATTTAATTAAATATACCACTATTGTTTTAAATGTTTGTGAAATTCATTATGAATAGCTCAAAGTCAATACTGTCTGTATTTCCCTGGTTTGACATGCAATGAATATAAACGAATGGGGAAAAAATGTTGGCAGCTGGAATGTTTTAAACTAGTTCATTTTGAATTTTTGCAATTTAGAAAATAATTGGAATCCTTAACAAGTGCCCCAAATAATTTTAACTACTTATAAGAGTTTGTTTTTAAATATTTATTTTTTAGTAAAATTTTATATTACATATTTGTGGAAAGATTTTAGTGGGAAATTTATGTAAATATTCATGAAATATACAAAGATTTATAATGCTCTGAAACTTGGGCTATTATAAAGTTATTTCTAGGTAGAACTACTGATTACAAAACAACACTTTAGTTATGTTGTCTTTTAATCTTGCCTTTGTGCTGTGAATTAAGCCTCCACTAGAGTTGCGCAGTTTTTATATTTGCCATCTGCTTTGAAATTACCTTTCTTTTGCCAGGTTTGGTGGCAGCTTCATTATTTTAGCCAAGTAGTGTGTTCTGCTTCACTGGAATGCTTTCATTTAGGGCACAAGTTATTTGATTCCATTTAAAAGTACATCTTCCTTTTTACTTTTATGTATACTTCCCTAAAATCTGTAACTCCAGTCCAACCTAAATGTTTGTTTAGAAAACACTGGAAGAACCCTTATTGATGGGTGTTCTACAAAATGTGTCACCAGTACTCTTTAAAAGTGTTAAGGTCATAAATCACTAGGAAAATCTGAGAAACTAATCAGAGGAGACAAAAGAGACATAAAGATTAGATGCAATGTGGCATCCTGGGTTGGATCCTGGAACAGAAAAAGGACATTAGTGGAAAACCTAGTGGAACCATTGGCTTAGTTAATACTATTGCACGAATGTTAATTTCTTGTTTTTGATGAATATACCATGATTATGGTCAGTGGAAGCTGAGTGGAGATTTTATGGGAGCTCTTTACTATCTTTAAAATCTAAAATTATTTTAAAACAAAGTATGAAAAGGTAAGTGATAATATAGTAAAAATTGCAATGTCTTGTAACTTTCCCTAGGAATTTAAGCAATCTTAAGCTATGGGTATATCAGCGGTGGGAGTGGTGAGGGACAAGGTAGAAATTTTGACACGGTGAACAGTGCCAAAAAAAGGCTTAAATTTATCTAGTGAAAAGTGCATTATAGGTGTTCAACTAGGTTAATAACTGTATTTCATCAACTAATTTTTTTTGCTATTATTAATACACAATTACATGAGCAACATTATGGTTACTAGACTCCCCCTATTATCAAGTCCCCACCACATACCCCCATTGCAGTCACTGTCCATCAGCATAGAAGGATGTTATAGAATCACTACTTGTCTTCTCTGTGTTATACTGCCTTCCCCGTATCACCCTACCCCAACCCCACCCCCGCTACATTATGTGTGCTAATTGTAGTAGCGCTTTTTCCCCCTTATCCCTCCCTTCCCACCCATCTTCCCCAGTCCCTTTCCCTTTTGTAACTGTTAGTCCATTCTTGGGTTCTGTGAATCTGCTGCTGTTTTCTTCTTTCAGTTTTTTCTTTGTTCTTATACTCCACAAAGGAGTGAAATCATTTGGTACTTGTCTTTCTCCGCCTGGCTTATTTCACTGAGCATAATACCCTCCAGCTCCATCCATGTCGCTGCAATAGTAGGATTTGTTTTCGTCTTATGGCTGAATAATATTCCATTTTGTATATATACCACATCTTCTTTATCCATTCATCTACTGATGGACACTTAGGTTGCTTCCATTTCTTGGCTATTGTAAATAGTGCGGCTATAAACATGGGGTGCATATATCTTTTTCAAACTGGGATGCTGCATTCTTAGAGTAAATTCCTAGGAGTGGAATTCCTGGGTCAAATGGTATTTCTATTTTGAGTTTTATAAGGAACCTCCATACTCCTTTCCACAATGGTTGAACTAATTTACATTCCTACCAGCAGTGTAGGAAGGTTCCCCTTTCTCCACATCCTCACCAACATTTGTTGTTGTTTGTCTTTTGGATGTTGGCGATCCTCACTGGTGTGAGGTGATATCTCATTGTGGTTTTAATTTGCATTTCTCTGATGACTAGTGATGTGGAACATCTTTTCATGTGCCTGTTGGCCATCTGAATTTCTTCTTTGGAGAAGTGTCTGTTTAGTTCCTATGCCCATTTTTTAATGGACAGTATGAGTTCTTCCTTGCCGATATGGATGCCTTTTATTTCTTTGCGTTGTCTGATTGCTGTGGCTAGGAACTCCACTGCTATGTTGAATAAAAGTGGGGAGAGTGGGCATCCTTGTCGTGTTCCCGATCTTAAAGGAAAACCTTTCACCTTGTCGCTGTTAAGTATAATGTTGGGTGTGGGTTTGTCATATATGGCCTTTATTTTGTTGAGGTACTTGCCCTCTGTACTCATTTTGTTGAGAGTTTTTATCATGAATGGATATTGAATTTTGTCAAATGCTTTTTCAGCATCTATGGAGGTGATCATGTGGTTTTTGTCCTTCTTTTTGTTGATGTAGTGGATGATGTTGATGGATTTTCTAATGTTATATCATCCTTGTATCCCTGGGATGAATCCCACTTGATGATGATGGGTGATCTTTTAGATGTATTTTTGAATTTGGTTTGATAATATTTTGTTGAGTATTTTTGCATCTATGTTCATCAGGGATATTGGTCTGTAATTTTCTTTTTTGTGGTGTCTTTGCTTTGTTTTGGTATTAGAGTGATGCTGGCTTCAAAGAATGAGTTTGGAAGTATTCTCTCTTCTTCTACTCTTTGGAAAATTTTAATGAGGATGGGTATTAGGTCTTCACTAAATGTTTGATAAAATTCTGCAGTGAAACCACCTGGTCCAGGAGTTTTGTTCTTAGGTAGTTTTTTGATTATGAATTCAATTTCTTTGCTGGTAATTGGTCTGTTGAGATTTTCTGTTTCTTTCTGGGTTAGCTTTGGAAGGTTGTATTTTTCTAGAAAGTTGTCCATTTCTTCCAGATTATCCAGTTTGTTAGTGTATAATATTTCATAGTAGTCTCTCATAATTCTTTGTATTTCTGTGGTATCTGTAGTGATTTTTCCTTTTTCATTTCTGATTCTGTTTATTTGTGTAGACTCTCTTTTTTTCTTGATATGGCTGGCTAGGGGCTTATCTATTTTTTATTTTCTCAAAGAACCATCTCGTGGTTTCATTGATTCTATTGTTTTATTCTTCTTGATTTTATTTATTTCTGCTTTAATCTTTATTATGTCCCTCATTCTACTGACTTTGGGCCTCATTTGTTCTTCCTTTTCTAGTTTCATTAATTGTGAGTTTAGACTGTTCTTTAGGGATTGTTCTTTCCTGAGGTAGGCCTGTATTGCAATATATTTTCCTCTTAACACAGCCTTCACTTCATCCCACAGATTTTATGGTGTTGAATTATTGTTGTTATTTGTCTCCATATATTGCTTAATCTCTGTTTTTATTTGGTCTTTGCTCCATTGATTATTTAGGAACATGTTATTAAGCCTCCATTTTTTGTGGGCTTTTTTGTTTTCTTTGTGTAATTTATTTCTAGTTTCATACCTTTGAGATTTGAGAAGATGGTTTGTATAATTTCAATCTTTTTGAATTTACTGAGGTTCTTTTGTGGCCTAATATATGATCTGTTCTTGAAAATGTTCCATGTGCACTTGAGAAGAATGTGTATCCTTTTGCTTTTGGATGAAGTGTTCTGTAGATGTCTGTTATGTCCATCTGTTCTAATATGTTGTTCAGTGCCTCTTCTCTTTACTTATTTTCTGTCTGGTTGATCTGTCCTTTGGAGTGAATGGTGTGTTGAAGTCTCCTAAAATGAATGCATTGCATTCTATTTACCCCTTTAATTCTGTTAGTATTTGTTTCACATATGTAGGTGCTCCTGTTTTGGGTGCATAGATGTTTATAGTAGTTATATCCTCTTGTTGGACTGACCCCTTTTTCATTATGTAATGTCCTTCCTTGTCTCTTTGACTCTTTTTGCTTTGAAGTCTATTTTGCCTGATACTAGTACTGCAACCCTGCTTTTTTCTCACTATTAGTTGCATGAAATATTTTTTTCCATCCCTTTACTTTCAGTCTGGGTACGTCTTTGGGTTTGAAGAGAGTCTCTTGTAGGCAGCATATAGATGTTTCTTGTTTTTTTATCCATTCAGTAACTCTATCTTTTGATTGGTGCATTCAGGCCATTTACATTTAGGGTGATTATTGATAGATATGTAGTTATTGCCATTGCAGGCTTTAGATTTGTGGTTACCAAAGGTTCAAGGGCAATTCCTTCACTCTCTAACTCTCTAATTTAGCTTACTTCATATACTATTACAAACACCACGTAAAGGTTCTTTTTTTTTTCTCCTTTTTCTTCCTCCTCCATTCTTTGTATATTATGTGTCATATTCTGTACTCTTGTCTTCCCTTCGATTACATCTGTTTAGCCTTAGGAATTCTACCATCTATAGGAGTCCCTCCAAAATGCCCTGTAGAGGTGGTTTGTTGGAAGTAAATTCTCTCAGCTTTTGCTTATCTGAAAATTGTTTAATCCCTCCTTCAAATTTATATGATAACTTTGCTGGCTAGAGTATTCTTTGTTCAAGGCTCTTCTGCTTCATTGCATTAAATATATCATGCCACTCCCTTCTGGCCTGTAAGGTTTCATTTCAGAAGTCTGATGATAGCCTTATGGGTTTTCCTTTGTATGTGATCTTTTTTCTCTCTCCAGCTGCTTTTAAAAGCCTATCTTTATCCTTTATCTTTGCCATTTTAATTATTATATGTGTTGATGTTGTCTTCCTTGGGTCCTTTATGTTGGGAGATCTGTGCACCTCCATGGCTTGAAAGACTATCTCCTTCCCCAGACTGGGGAAGTTTTCAGCAGTTACCTCCTACATGACATTTTCTATCCCTTTTTCTCTCTCTTCTTTTTCTAGTACCCCTATAATGCAAATATTGTTCCATTTGGATAGGTCACACAGTTCTCTCAATATTCTTTCATTCTTAGAGATCCTTTTTCTTTCTCTGCCTCAGCTTCTTTGTATTCCTCTTCTCTAATTTCTATTCCATTTACCATCTCCTCTACTACATCTAATCTGATTTTAAATCCCTCCATTGTATGTTTCATTTCAGATATGGTATTTCTTAATGATTGAATCTCCATCCTAAGTTCGTTCCTGAGGTCTTCGATATTTTTCTGTACCTCCATAAGCATGTTTATAATTTTTATTTTGAACTCTCTTTCAGGAGGATTGTTGAGTTTGGTTTCATTGGGCCCTCTTTCTGGGGTTTGTGAGATTTTTGTCTGAATCACATTGTTTTTACATTTCATATTTCTGTGTGGTGCCCATTAGTGTGCAGAAACTCCAGTCTCTGGAGCTGCTCAGCCCCTAGAGTGAGGTTGGAGTTTGTAGGGGAGTGGAGCTGATGCCTGGGGGGAGAAAAGGTCTGTTCCTGCTTCCTGTCTGCGGTGCCTGTCTGCAGTGTCAGAGCCAGTGGGCCAAGCACACACAGGTAAACTTCTGTGCTTTGCGTCTCAGCTGTTGTAGGCAGGGCCTCGCTCTGGCTGGCCCCGCGCCTGCGGGTTTGCGAGCAGGTGCCTGCAGGCCAGTAGGAAGGCTCAGCCGGTTGTGTGTCACAGTGCTGAGTAAGCAGTCAGGGGGATGGAGGACCTGAAGCTCCCCAAACTTCCCAACCAGCTGTGCAGAGTGCACCCAGGCAACCTTGTCCAGCTCTCCCTTCTCCTGCATGGAAAGCTTCATGCAAACGCTGCCCCTTCAGCAGCCCTCTCACTGCTAGGAAGCCTCTCAGACTCCCTGCCTTTCCTCTGACACAGAGTGGCTGGATGTGGATCCCCTCCTCCACAAAGGTCCGGAATGTCAGTTTTCTCAAGCACTCCACCTGTCCGAGCTCCCAATGTCCAGAGCACCACACACTATAGGATTCTGCTCACAACGCAGATGCCCAGGGCTAGGTGTCCAGCAGTCCCAGGCTTCCACCCCCACCTCCCGGCTTTGTTTCTCTTCCTCCCGCTGGTGAGCTGGGGTGGGGGAAGGGCTTGGGTCCCGCCGGATTAAGGCTTTCGTACGTTACTGTGTTTCTTGAGGTCTGCTCTGTTCTTGAGGTCTGTAGGAGGTCTGGTTCAGCCTTCTTTCTTGTTGCTGTCTGAAGGTTAGTTGTATTTATTAAATATATTTTTTGTACTGTTTGTCATTTCGGGAGGAGCTCTCTGTCTCACCTCTCATGCCACCATCTTGGAACTCTCTTGAACAACTAATTTTTAAAGATATAGTTGATATACAGTACTACATTCGTTTCAGCTGTACAACATTGTGATTTGACAATTACATGCATTACTAAATGCTCACCATGGTAAATGTAGTTACCACGTGTCAACATACAAGGATATTACAGTATTATAGACTATAATCAACAAATTCTTCTCAGGCATTATGTTTAACATGAGTAAAATAAAGAGGAACTATCTATACCCAAGCACTATATACTTATAAAACAACATTCTAATGGAGGAAAGAGAAAAAAATGCAAATAGGCTAGTTAACAAGAAAATTATAGTGTACTATAAATTCTAGAAAGGAAAGAAACACAGATTCTTTAAAATCAGTGTGAGAGAAGGTAATGGGCCCTGCACTGAGACTCTATAGTCTTATAGGGCAGATAAGGTTTGTCCCTAAATAATAGTAATACCAAGAAGTGTGATATGTGCAAAAATTCATAGAGTGGAGAAAGTATTTTGCTCTGATAATATATTGTGAGTATCATGGTCATTATATTTGTTTGATTCTAATAGGTTCCTGAGATTTGAGTAGTATATAAAAGCAGAAGGAATTCTGGGTCAGAAAAGTGATTGGACAGAGTGTATAGAAATTGAAGAGAAACAGTGGAAGATATTTTGAGTCCTTTGAAAACTTGAATGAAATTTTATACAGCAACTGGTCAACAAATATTGAACAAATAAAAGAAAGAGTATAAACTTATAATTTGGGTATACAGAAGCCTTTAAAATCTATACTAAGGAATTATGATTTTATTTATGTGTCACATAGGATAAAGGCAAATTTAAGTAATACTTTCACAGGGTTAAGTTAAAAATGTGGTTTCAAAAGGGAATGGAGGCAGAAAGTGAAATTAAGATATAACAAAAACAATAATGATAGTAATACAAACTTGCTATATACATGGTAGTATTCAAATTCCTTAATGTTTATTAGCTTGCCTATGATGTAAATGTAAATTACTATTATAAATATCATTTTATATATATATATATATAAAATATCAAACTTATAATGTAGATAATACTTACTATTATTTTCCTAATATGAGAAAATAAGTCCCATAGCAGTAAAAGAATTTTCCCAATGTCAAAATCTATAGAGTGGTAGAGGAAGAATTCAAATCTAACAATCACAGACTTTGTGATCTTTTTTAAAAAAAATCACTTTATTGTTGGTTAATAATTGACTTAGGAAAAGCTGTACATATTTAATGTATACAACTTGATGTATATGGAGGTAATTATACATTTGTGAACTCATCACCACAGTCTATGACATAAACATATCCTTCACCTCCAAATATTTCCTCCTGTCCTCTTTATTTATTATTACTTTTTGTCTGATAAGAACAATTAACATAATATCTACCTTCTTAACAAGTTTTAAAGTATATCTTATACTGTTATTAACTATAGACACTGTGTTGTGCAGTAGATCTCTTGAAATTATTTATCTTGCATAATTGAAATTTTGTACCCTTTGATTGAAGGGAAAGTGGGAGGTATTAGTTAGAGTTTACATCTTAACTGATATGTGCTATCATGGCAGAATGTTTGATCCAGGATGGTGTCAGTGGGAATGCAAGGAAAGATGAACTGAAATACTGTTAGAAATTGAATTAATAGAAAGTGGTAATTTCATGAAGATTAAAGAAGAGAAAGAGTAATTGATGATACCAGTATTTCAAGTCTGAAGGGAAAATGAAATTTACTAACATCAGAATAAAAAGATGTTCTGATTTGTGGGCATAAAATATAATGAGGTCATTCTTAGCAGAGGCTGAGTCAGTAGGGCAAATTTTGTTACTAAGTATGCACTTGCCCCCTAGATCCTCTATAAGTTGGGAAATCACACAGCTTAATATGTGCAGATATCAGTTTGTTTTTCCAAATCCATTTCCCATTTTCATTTCACATGCTCTAGAAATAATAAACTAAAACATATTTCAGGTCTATACTTTTAAAAAATAATTAGAAATAATTCAGTTTTATATCTTCAGGGAGATAAGGAAGAAATAATAAACTCTTATGATACCTTAATTTCCTAAATGATTTATTCAGTATCTTAAAATATTCTGATTCCATGGTTATAATGCAAACAGTAATATAAAAGAAAGTATGGGATAAAGTCAGTCCTTCATACTTTATTCATACCCTTCCATCCCCAATATTAATAATGCTGAATATTCTTAATATCTGTTTTGTTAGTTCAAAATCATGCTAACAGCCATATAAGAAAATATACTTGACATATAGATTGGGAAAGAGGTACTGGGTCACTGAGTTAATTGGAAACATTTTTAATTTTCAGGAGAATATCTTCATTATATTAATTAAGATTCCAGAGTTTAAAATATATTTTTAGAAATCTTTTATACAATATAAAAACAGTTATAAATAGGAAAATACATGGGAATAGCAATATACATCTGTTCTTAATTTGTCTTCTCACATTCAATTTTTTGGGACTGTGTCTCCAATGATAGAGAGTGATATATTACAAATTAAATTTACAAAATTATGTCATTTTCATCTAATATTTTCATATTTTGAATAGTTTTACAATCATTATGAGTATTTTTATTTTTATTCATGTTCATTATAATTTTCACCTTTTCTTTGCTTTCTTGTTTTTTGGTTTTGATATACAGAAGAACCTTTTAGTCTATTTTTTCCCCTATAAATAATATGGGATCTAATTGATTATGATATAAATATCCATAGCATATACGTAAAAGAAACTACAAAGGAAAAGCAATCTCCTTTCTGTCTTTGTCAGCCGTTTTATTTATAGCACTGTAAGTCCTTATTTTAATGCACAGGTACAGTCACATGAGTTTGAATCCAAATAAGTAATCTAAATTTATCTTACAGTGAGATTTAGTTCTTTTCTCTCTTTTAAATATATTTCACTGTTGGTCATTGATACCATTCTTGGAAGAGCAGGATAGAAGATAGTCTAACATTACGGATATAGTAATGAGCCGCTGCTCTTGCCCGAGTCTACAGGTTGAGTAGGGAAGCCATGTATTTCCCTACATAAGTACTTTTTGGCTGGTACCACACACTGTCTTTGCTCAGAGTCACACAATAATAAAGAAATATTATGAATCAACACATTTAATTCTTATGAAACCAGAGGCAGTTTGTATTTCATTCCCTCTTTATCAAGTAAAGAAACAACGACATGAAAATAAATCATTCCAACCATTTTGGTCCAAAATTCATTCAGTGTTCATGCCTATTCCCTTTGCTGTGCTCATACTGTGGCAGCTCTATTTTTGCCTCTGAGGTGGCATAGCAGTAAGTTGTGGGAAGGTCTCCATAATATTTGTAAATATAATTTTTCCTTCCATGTTTATGATGTTCTGTGGTCACGTCCACCATAGGCGCATGTGAAGCTGAGTCGATATTGCTCTCCTAGTGTTTTCCACTGCCCAGAATTGTGGCACCAAAACAAACGTGTAGCCCCACTGCTGCTTTAACTCTCAGCCTGGGATAGATTAGTCTCACCTTTGCTAATATAATGTTATTTTAGTTATTGCCATTCCACCAAAGTACAGGGGACTGTCAAACTCATTTTAATATTTAATGGAGATCTCTTGAACCTAGATTTCACATAGTTCTGAACGTCTAAATTTCAAGCACTTTCTCCAGTCAGAATTGGACTACAAAAAGAAGAGAACTTAATTATCTATCTTGCAGTGACCCTATTCCACTGTGTTTTCCAGTTTTGTCATGAGGATATTTTTCCCCCCATCTTTTCTTCTATGAGCAATAAGTCATCTGCAACTCCTTTGATATTTTCAGGAAAAAAAAATCCCACTCTCAGACTCCTTAAGTAAGACTCAAATGCTGCCTTACTGAGTTAGATAATCCTTTGAGACCTCTCTTGATCTTCAACAGGGGACCCCTTCATACATCTTCACCCTGGGATATCCCTCCAAGATTCAGAAATGCAATCATCAAAATGTCTCTGACTTGATCAGACTGCTGGATTAAAAGAGGAAATTTGCCATATTTAGGGGGATTAGGAGATAGGTGATAGGTAGATAGATAGGTGGATCAATGGATGGATTGATGAGTGAATATATGGATAGATCGGGGATGGAAAGACAGATAAATTAGACTTTTCTAAAAGTGAATTGAGAGGAGATTCAAGATGGTGGCATGACTGACTGTACCTTAATAAAAAAAAGAAAAGAGTAAATTGAATTTTCAAAGTGTAAGAATCTATTACAGAATATCTGTTATGCATATCTCTTTTCAATGCAAGGCACAATAACTAAAAAGAAACCAAAACACATCTGAAACTCACTAATATTATTCAAATGGAAAAATGACGAGAAGGCCTCATTAAAAGTCAGAACACTTATCTGAATTATTTAGTACTGTAGAAGAATATATACACCATTCTTTTTGTATTGCCAAATAGTGAGAAATTAAAATCACCCCTTGAGCTCATTAGATTTTTTGAAAAGCTTCTGTAAATAGAGTACTGGTGCAATAGTTATTGTCATGAATCATTAATACAAATGTATCTGATGAATAGGTGAAGGGGATTAAGAGGTACAATCTGCCAGTTATAAAATAAATAAAGACACGGGGATGTAATATACAGCCCAGGGAATATAGTCAATAACATTGTAGTAACTTTATATGATGACTGATGGTAACTAGATTATTGTGGTGAACATTCTGTAATGTATATAAATATTGAATCACTATGCTGTACATCAGAAACTAATACAATATCATATGCCAATTATTCTTCAATAAAGTAAAAATAAAATGAGAAACAAATAAATAAATAATACATGCAAAAAATGCATGTCTAAAATATTCTTTAAATATTTATCTCATATTTTAGGAAATTATATGAATTATGGCACAACATTCACATTTAGGAAAACAATTTTAGTTATTTGAACCAAATACACAAACACACCTATTAATAATCAGGTTCTTGCCAACCAAACTTAAAAGCCCAAAAGGAGATTTACTGTTGGAAGTGCCAGAACTTCTTAGTCTAAACAAGTGAAAAATGCATGAATTATGCAAGGATTATTGGAGTGAGAAGATTTGAATTTGAATCTCCTCTCTGGCTTTTTCTCACCCAGCATTTCTTTGTGTTGAGATTTTAAGAAAAAAGGAAAAGAAAATCCATAGAGTTTTTCCAATAGGAGCATTTCCACATTTATCAGAAAATATATAAAAGTAAAGAAACAATAACAAAACCCACCTTCAATCATATCACACTAATATACAAATCATAGTTGTGATGAATATCTGTTCAGTTATTTCAATATGTGTATACTCTCATTCTTCCACGGATGATCCCATCTTTCATGTCATCAATGTTGTCTTTACAATCCTACTGCATGATCTTTATGTTTTCCTACATCCAGCGGTCATGTGACCGTAATCATAATAACTAAAACTGCAAAAGAATAAATGCAGTGAGACCTCTCATTAAGCTTAAAACTCTTTTTCTCTCACACACACCCTTTGCACTTAAACTATTGGTTATTTCTCATTATTTTAGAAAAGTGAACTCATTTTATGGTCAGTGATCAATATGTTGCTTTTCTCATCTATCAGTACGTTGTGGAAATTCCCATACTCCAAGTAGAACTAGTTCTAAGGAACAGCTACATATTTCATTATCTTCAAATGTTTATGCATCCTTTTTCCTCTTACTTCCTTATTAAAGGGCTTCTACTTTCTTTTTAGGTTGATTATCATTCTATTTTGTTTTGCCTCTGTAATTACAAATAATGCTTTAGAAGACATTCTGAAGAACAAATTGTTCAGAACAGGGCTTACAAACATGACAGTCTTTCATTTTTTGGTATAGAGTCCCAAGAATTGAACTGCAGAGACAATGAGTGTATGTTTAATGCAATCATTTTTAAAATATACTTTTATTTCTGTAATATAGAACTCCAAGAATGGGACTGATGAATAAATATGTACATTTTTATGCAAGCATTTCCAAATATCATTCTGTGAAAAGCTAGATTTTTGGAGATGGATTTTTGTTCCTATATTTTTTCTGTGTTTTAAGAGGCTGAGGGAATATCTACTGGATGGTATGTATGGACTCATTTTTATGTTTCAACCAGAGCAGGTCTGCATTTTATACATTTAATATATTGTTATGGCAGCCAATGTTAATTATTCACCAGAATCTTTCTCCTTTTCCCTGGGGACACATCAACGCTACATTCACTCAGTTCCCTTGCTGGTTCGTGCAGCTGTGTGACAGAGTTCTAAATAGTGGTAAGAGAACTGAACACATAAGATCAGCCACTTCCAGCACTGCCTCATAGAAGCCTCCCGTGATCTATCCACCTACTGGCTGACCAAGGGAGACTCTCATGGTGAACTTGGAAGCATATGTTGGACTGAAGAAGCTCAGTCAGTTTAACTGATTGTGGGAAGATGTGTCCTCCTACTAACCAGGAAAATTCACCTTGGGAGATTATTTTGCAGAAAAAATAAATTATGCTTGAACCACCATATATTTTGGGATGAATCTGTTACGCAGCTGATTCTTATCTAATAATATTCACATTCTATGTAAGACTTCAGCAGAGTAAAAGCTTTCTGAAGTCAGGAACATTACCTACTTAATACTTTACTCAGTGTTTAATATGATATTAAAAATAATTAATAACTCAACTTTCCAAAATTAGTTACAGAGATGATTATAGAAATCAAAAGAAACGAGCTCTTTTAGAAAGTGCAAAATGATATTGCAAGATAGAGAGTTATTTCCAGCTTGGTGACACATGAAGAGAACAATAAACCATATATAGATTTTAATTTACTAACCTTTATTTGGGGATCTTATAAAAGACATCAACAAGTCTGTCTTTTAATAAATTGTGTCTGGAGGCTGATAATTGTGTGATAATTTTTAATAATATGTGATAAAATTAAGATTAAAATGTGACCCCTGATAATCTCCCTTAACCGGAGCAATGGTGATATTACATAATAAAGACTAGAACAAATACCTTCTCCCTCTTCATGAAATAAAAACAGATTACATCACTCTTTCTCTTTTCTTATTTTTCCTTTTGTCATTAGTTTTGTCTTAAGGTAAAATTACATCTGTTTCCCAAAATGTGTCCAAAGAAAAAATAATTCCTCTTTCTCTCTTTCCTTTCTTCTTTCCTTAATAATTTTGTTAAAAAGCCATTAAACAGACACAAGCAAGAGGGAGGCCTGGTGAGGCTTGAGGCCCATGTAAGGAAAGAAACCAAACTGGTGGGAGCTTTAGGTGCAAGTACTGGTATGTACAAGGTGTGAGAAAATAAGTAAATATATGAGGCTATTGTTAGATTTCTCAGTCTTAGTGAAAGAAGTTACAAGCAGAAGGCAAGCCTGTGGTCCTTGTCCTGGGATCACAGCAGCCCCTCAGAGGCAGCAGCTCCTGGGAGCCCTCTGGGGGAGGGGTCCTGCCTCTCACTCCTGCCAGCTCCTGACCTGGGCAGCAGCCCACCTAGGCCCCTCCAGGCCCTTCCCCCCAATCTTCTGGGGCCGTGTTGCAGGAAACATGCGGCCACAGTGGTGGCCTTCTCAGCCTGCCCTAGCCATGAGCTTGTTTTGTCTCCTGTGTCAAATGCCAGGGGATCGTAGGCAGAACCAGGGGCAGGGTATGGGTTGACCACCTTCCCTGGGGACTGCATTTGTCTAGAGGGGTTGTGGTTTGCAAGGATCCCTGTTCTCTGGATCGCCCCCCAAACTATCCCTTCCCAGAGAGGATAGAGTGCAGGTTACCCAAGCTCAGGACACCCCAACCGCTGAAGAACTTGAACCATTCCAACCATGGCTTTGGATTCCCCCCTGGGCTGAAGTTGGAGCTCCTCTCAGGTTCTGCCCCTGCCATGACTGGGAAGCTCTAGAGGAAATCTGGATTGAACTTCATGATGCTGGATTGGAATTGGAGTTATCAGTGTGAAATTATGCACACACACACACATATATGTACACGTGTTTCTGTGTAAAAGTGTATGCACATTTATATACATATACATAAGTATACACATATATATGTGTGTATATATATATATGTATGTAGCTATATGTACTCACATAGAGAACTCTTGTTTTCATTCTGTCCAGTGAAAAGGTGAGAGACCACCAAGCAGAAATAAGCAAAGTACTGAAATCTTGGTTAAAAGAATCTGTTCTCCTTGAAGAAATGCCTATTTCTAGGACTGAGCAAGGTAAAATATAATATAAATGTATAATATTTCATGTCAAAAAGCACAGAAATTCTCAAACAACATCGGAAAAGTATATAGAAGTCAATCTATGAGTATATAGATCTCATAAACTGAGTGAAATAAGCCAAATTTAAAAGAGTGAACTCTGCAATTCCATTTACATAAAGTACAAAACAGTTCAAATCTATTAGAGTCAGAAAAGTGAGTAGCTGCAGTTGGAGGGGGTTTAGCAGATGGAGAGAAACACAAGACCTTCTTGTAACATGCAGCTAATGTTTTGTTTTTTAATTTGCATGCCGGCTACATAGATGTCTTCATTTTGGGAAAATACATTGGGCTCTATGCTTATGTATGTGTTCTTTTCTGTACATACCTTTCAATAGTTTTTTTTAAATGGGGGTTATTTAATGAGAATTAATTTTCATCACATACCAAATGGGAATCTAATATGAACAAACACAAAAATGTACAAATTATGTAAATTTGATTAAAAGCCTGTAAGTAAGTATTTTAATAACTTATTTGACAGCATATTTAAACAAGAGTGCCTTGGAGTAAAAGTAATATAATTAGATTATGACTTTCTGTACCTTTACTAAAAGTTTATTCAATGTCTCATTTCTGCAGCTGTCACAAGGTAAACTTATGAAAACATAGACCATTTTTATAGTAATTCTCATTACAATACCATAGACATTTCTGCCATGAAAAAAACCTATTCTTTCAGCTTTGCAGCTTTGTAAAATCCTCTTAATTTTATAATACACATTTTTGATGTATCATATTAATGTTTAAATATGGATAGTCTAAAATATAGTAGGAAATATCACATTAAGGAACTGAAATCATGACCTATTAGCAAGTATTGGAGGGGGCAACTTTGGTGAGCCATCACTCAAGCTGAACATATTTATGGTTTATGTTCTGTTTTATTTTTTCTGCCCATAGTAAAGCAGTGCTGGAAAGTTACCTGTATTCCCCTTTTTGGAGTTTTTGATAGTGCATGACCCCCTGAAGAAGTAAATCAATCCCTGCCACTCTGGAAGAAGAGACAAGGGAAAAGAGCTCTTTCATTTTCATAGTAAGAAAAAGGAAACTCTGTGATCCCTGGTTAGATAATTAATCTTATAAAAACAGTAACAGTTATAAATTTGCAAAGTGAGCAGCTAAACAAACCTATTTACACTTCTGAAGTCCCAAGCAACTTGAGAAATATTTATTTAAAAGATTAGGAGCCCAAAGAATACCTCCTTGGGCGCTCGGGAGATATCCTGGGTCAAATTTGACGCCGGAAGAGTGGGGTTGACATGAGAATCAGTCTCCCGCGAAGGTAAGCTTCAGCCTTTGCCTGGATCAGATCAGCAAGGCGGGACTACCTCAAGACTCGGACTGCAGCAGTCAGACTGGTGTGGAAGGTCAGTGTTCGATAGCTTCCCATTTTGACAGCAGGTGTACAAGCAACCAGGGCTTGATTAATAACCACAGCTCTCACTACTTCTATATGGAAGTTGAGTAGACATCTTCAGAATGCATAGATCATTTGGAAATGGATTGTAGATTATTTTAGGAATTGAAAATGGAAGGTGAATGTAGTCGCAAAGAAGGAGATACTAGAAGCTCTGCTACTCTAGCCAGTGGCTCCCTGAGATTATTTTAATTTAATCTGAGACTGAGCTAGCCTTCAAGTATTGGGGAGCACTTTATAAAGTTTATTCGTTATCCTGCTCTGTGACACCTAAGAGCAAAACAGTAAAAAGAAAAACAAAGAAAATTTTTAAATCTAAAAGAGGTATAAAGAGATTGAAAAAAAGCTTGTTAAGAATAAACATATGCAAATATTTTAGATTAAATTTAAGTATCGCATAAAGCATGGAACTTTTATGAGAAAAAACTCATTATGAAATTATCATTATTTTGCAGTCAAACTCAAAGACTTAGCTAATATTCATTTCTTTATGCTAAAATGTAGGATATTTTCGACCAGGTTGGGTCACCTTTACTCAAAAAAGAATATTGAGAAAATAAGATAAAAATATCAAAATGAAAATGTAAATGATGACAAATAGGTATAATGCAGAAAATGGAAAAACTGAAGAAAAAAGAATTTTTATTTAGCTATAAATTCAAAGATACTAAATTAAAATGTTCTCATTCAAGAATGCTTACTTAGAAACAATGTAAAATACAGCAGTAGGTATTTTAGATGCATAAAAGACATCTCAGAAATTATATACTAATGTAGGCGACTTGAAGCAATATGTAGTTTTGATTTTAAAACTCTTGACAGAGTTATTAACCATCATTTGGTTTTCACTAATAACTCATTATTATTAAAAATTGGACCTAATATCTTTTTTAGTTTAATAATTGCTTTTTTCCTATAGCCTTAGAACAACTGTTCTAATCAACAATAGAAAAATTCTTTACTATCTTCTTTTATTCAGTACATCATAGTATGTTTATTACATGCTAAGCTCTCTCTTATGCTATAGGAATGGAGCTGTGATGAAAATAGACATGACATCTATTCCTAGATTTTGCATTCTCTCTGTATCTCTTTCATATTGCACAGAGGTCAACGCACTATGGCATATGGACCAAATTCAATCCACCACCAATTTTTTCATGGCCCATGATTTAATATTTTCTTAAATTTTTAAATAGTGAAAAATAATCAAATGAAAAGTAATATTTTGGGACATGTGAAAATTATATGAAATTCAGATTTCAGTGTCCACAAATAAAGTTTTATTGGAACACAGGTATACTCATTTGTTTATGTATGGTCCTGCTGTGACTGCTGAATTGAGTACTTGCAAAAGAATCTGTATGGCTTGAAAAGCCTACACTATTTTCTGTTTGTTTCTTTGCAGAAAATGTCTGTTAATCTGTCATATGATTCTATATCCTATGGTTCTATATTCCATGATGAAAGTGTTCCAGGTCAATCAAGAATAGACATGCTGAGCCTCAACCCATGCAGGAGGACTAAGAGGCACCTAACCAGCTGCAGTCTTCAAGGGATGCACAAGGCAGACCTTTCTGTGGTGGGAAGAATATGTCCACACTTTTCTAAAATATGTTTCTAAAAATTTTCTTTAAAAGGTACAAAAATTATGCTATGCATATAATTTAAAAATAAATGTATATTTATATTAAACACACATACATATGTGTATACATCCACCTGTAATTATAAATAAACGCACATATTCCTACATCCACCGTAGAGAGTGTGGAATGAGAGGTGGGATGTTTGGCTGGATTTCTCAAATGACAGTCACATGAAAGCAAGTTGTGACTGTAATGAAAAGTCATCCTTTTTATTTTTTAGTGGAAACATAGTTCACATTAAATGAATTACATTCTGACATCTTAAAAATGGGCAAGGGAAGGGAAAGTGCAAAATGATTATGTTTAAGTTCATTCACAAAAATGTTATGAATTAAAAACAAGTACTATCTCTTGCATATGCTAAGATTTTTTTTTTTTTACAGAGAAACTCTTTTCTAATAATATTTGAAGACTAGTGCCAAGTATAGAAAGGATAACCGCCTGTGTAGACACCTGATGCTTAGGTAACATACTATGGTTTCATGGGCTATTGGATTATTGTCCTGCAAGTTCAGACACTGGAAGGTCAAATTTCATAGGACGTCGCATATATTATCAGAAGTCATCACTTTAAGGAGTGTCAATAGTTGTTTTAAAGTATTCGAGCATGGCATTTTCAAGCTGTAAGGAGTCCACCTAAACAGTGGAAGCAGGGTAGCGGGGTGTGAAGTGGGATGCCACTTGGTCTGGCTCTTCTCGCATAAGAAAGGTAAATATATTCATTTTGCTACTTAAAATATAATGCAAAAATGACCTTCCAGTTGTACTACATGGTAGGTAATACCATATCATATTTCAGCTAAAACCCAAAATATTTCATGATCACTCTGAGATTTGTCACGTTAACGACGTTCATGCTTCGTCACCGCGCTCCTCTGTGCTCCTTAGACGTTCGATTTCCTTTTGTCTTACTCCGTTAGCCATTATCACCCTCTAAATTAGGAATGTAACTGGATTGAGTAAAAACCAAGAGCAGTTTGTTTTCAAAAATGAAATTGTATAAATTGCATTTTTGGGGTAGTTCTTTATAAATTATGAATTTACAGTCAAATAGCCATCATACATTTATAGCTTATTGCAGGGCTTCTGAAACTTTCATGTTCTGGTACTCTTAAAAAAGTGGTATCTGTACGGTATTCTGGGGTAAATGGGTGGAGTCTGCTTCCTACTGCTCAAGAGTGTTCCAGCTCAGTGCACCCAGACACTGAGGACTGTGAGGGATAAATCTTGGCTGTCTTAGGCCAGGATATCCAAAGGTAGCCGTTGAGAAACAGGATTGTAAGTAAGTTTTGGGAAGTGATATCAGAGAGTAGGAGTGAGGTACAGGGGAATCAAAAAGGAAGACAATATGCATTTCACTATGTTGGCCATTACTATGAGCCACAGTCACAAACTTTCCACCTGGTGTGCAAAGAGGCGCAGTATTTATTGACTTATTTATTGGCTTACATTTCCCATGGATCAACGGTGGCCCCATGGGCATTGCATGTCTGGATTGCACTTCCCATGAGTAATGAATGGGTTTCTTTGCTACCCAGGCACATCTGAGAGCAGGCCTGTGGCAAGAAGTGAGAGGCACACAATGAGGGTCAGAGGTGAAGCTGCACCTGGGCAAAGCTGGAATAAGTGCCCCTGGAACTTCTCACCGCAGTGACCACTGTCCAGAGCACTGAATCGACATGCAGCCTGTGTCTGTCAGTCTTGGACAATAAATAACCCATTAACAATGCATTGGAAGCTACATACTTGTTGGGAAACTCTGTGTTACTAAAATCCTTAGTAAATCTCAGTACTACGTATATAATTTACAAATAAATGTATATTTATATTAAACACACATACATATGTGTATTCATCCACATTCATAACAGCTGTGAAAATCATATCAGTGTGACTTAAAATTATTCCTTCCCGGTAGCTTTTATTCAATTCCTTCAAGCATTGGAATTTTTATTGGAATTCCTCTTAACTTCCCATGTTAGTCTCACTGTCCAGTTTTACTTCTTTTATACTTGTAAACATAGTTTTACTTCTTAATTTTGATGCAGACTTGATAACCATTTAGATCACTGCTTTCATGAAGTGATCTTCAGCTTTACAAATGTTATGACAGCTCTTCTCATATACCAAAAAACCTTAGAGAAAGAGACAGAGAATGAGAGAGGGAGAGAGAGAATTGTCTCTGCAACAACAAAAAACAACAACAAAAATTTGAGTTAAAAAACCTTTCCTGACTAGGAGAGTTAAGACATCATCAGGACACTTGTAATACATTCAAGCTAAAGACAGTGTGGAATCCAGATAAGCCACAGGTGAGACCAGGGAGTTGAGTCAGTTCCAAGCTATAGTAACAACGTTGAAATGTCACTTTTCCCTATAATATGCTTCAATAAGTTTCTGTGAAGCCTTATTAGATACACTGTTAACTTCATGTGGTTTAAATAATCAGTAGACATCAGAGATTCCACCTGTATTTGGTCTGGCAATATTTACAACTAGACATTTAATGAACATGATTTAACCTGGTGCTAATATTTCCTTTTCTTTTAATGTTTTGGTTTTGCATAACTGTGAGCTGTTGTGCCTTCACTACATTTGAGGAATTAGAACTTCATTTCATACTCATGATTTGAATGGGTGCTGAAGTTCCCTTCCATTTCCATGTAATTACTAGATGTATTGACTTCCTGAAAAACTGCTAAATCCCGTTACTTGTGGTGGGCAAGTCTGCCTCTTGAGCTGCTGAAGGTCAAAGATATTTCCTGATTATAAGCTTTCAATTTTTAGAATTTTGAGTATTATTTATTAGTCATTGCCTTTTGCCTCATTTTCATCAAAATTAGAATGTATTTATGATAGTATATAATGTATTTTAAATGCAGTTTCCACTAAAGATTTACTTATTCAAAAGTTTCAAACACAGACTTGCAAGTAGGTAATAAAAATATATTAGATACATCAGGAAAATGCGAATAAAAAAAAGAGCACCGAACCAAGATTCAGTAAAAGACTTCTGATTCTTATATAGCTGGAGGCCTTGAACACAGCACATGCCTTCTGTACAACTCCTTCATCACAAAATTACAGAATAGGTGCTCTCTAGGGACTCGCATAATTCAAACAGCTTTGAATAAATATATAGTAGCTCTTGATTAACTGTCTGCAACCAAAATTTTATATATAAAATTTTATATATATATAAAACCTCCATTGAAACATGAAAGTTACACTTAATGATACTGTATGTGTGTGTATACACACACGCACAAAGTATATACATATCTGCAGAGATAATGTTTTAGCTAACTGGATTCTTGTATGTATTCATAATTATTGAGATTTTACTAAAACTGTGAAGTCTCAGAGTAGGAAGAGCAGGCTATCTAATTCAAATTCAAACTCAATGAAATAATTCTTTATACTTCATAACTTAATGATGGTCACCCAGATTTTCCCTTAAAGTTCCAATAGTGAGAACTAGTAACAAGAAATCTCACTAACATGCAAGAAAGCCCATTCACTTTTTGAATAGATCAGCAATTCAATTAATCAAGCATATATTTATTGATTATTTATAAAAATCCAAGTTCTGTCTCGGGCTCTTGTGACAGTCTTCCTTATACTAAACTTAAACTATGCTTTACTGTACTTTTTTTTCCAACTGGATTATGTGATTAATGACTGAAATTGATATGCTGTAAGATTATGTTTATTTTTTCAAATAAATTGAAATGGTGGTCTACACATCTTTGTTAGAACTTCATTGTTAATTTTCTATTCAAAGACGTAAAGTTGATTCTTTCTAATTTTCTAGTGGCATATTTGGCATAAAGGAAAAAAATGACAAGAGTATAGATACATTCTCTGTACAGTTGTCTTTTCTTGCAATTTCTCAGTGTATCTCTGACAGGTAATGTAGGTTTGCCCTATTCTATGCGTAGTTAGACGACATTTGCTTCATAAATCGTCAGCATGTTCTCTCTTCAAAGTTGTAAGGATGACCTTAAACAAAGACAAATGTCTTGTTAGAATACTAAATTTCTTCTAAAAAAAAGCCCTAGCCTTCAGAGGAAATATCAAGATCATTTTTAAGAGATCATCTGGAACTTTGAAACACAAATAAATTAGTGATTTCCTAACCTTAAGTATGTACACATTGGAGTATACTTAAAATCTCAAATATTCTCCAAATAATAATTACAATTAATTATATTAGATACAATTATTTATCAAATCACAATAAATTTTATGAACTGGAAATACTCTTTTTAATCTCATTTTCTCCCCTCACCCTTAAATTCCTAGGGAAACACACCGTCGTTTGTGCCTGTTCAGTAACACTTTCATTGTCACTGCATCTCTCCTTTCTATACCCAGACTAAACTTTAACTATACTTAACTCATGATTTTCATTTTTTAAAGTTTTTGCATTAGTTTAACATATAATGATACATGATAATTTGGATACGAAATACCAATCTGAAATTCTCTCCATTCCTAGACAGTATCTGCAATTTATTGGTGAACCCTAGACACAGTGCTTTTAGTTCTGTATAAAACACTAAAAGAGCAATGTGCCCCTTACAAATTGGACATATAAGTCATGAGTAGGTAAGGCTGGTGTTACCGCTTTCCTTTCTCCAATATATCTTTACATAGGGTAGAGAGACTTAGTCTTCAAATTATATTACGCAATCACAAGTTACAACATTGAGGGAGATGAATATACAATAAAAAATTAGTACATAAGTTGTGCATTGATTACTTCAACTGAGTGTTATTATGTATAAGGGACTTAGGATACAGAGCGCAAAAAAATACTCTATTTTCAAGGAAATTGTTATTTCAGTTAGTATAAACACAAGTCAATGCAGTTGTCTATAGACTATGATTTCCTACCTTTATTAGGTTGGTAACATTTATAGTATTTGTCTACACACTAAACCAGACAGCAAGTATGGGGAAGGTGGATATCTTCTAGACATTGTCAACATAATTTCGATCGTGACACTTGACCTTTGTTTATCATTAAGATTTTTGTTTGGGGAATTAATTTCAGAATGTGAAGTACACTTTTTCTTTTGTTTGCTTTTCCCCCTTTTCAGATTCACCTATTGTCTCTCTTTACTTGTAGAGTAATTCAAAAGCACATTAAGTCTTGGAAGACTTTGCTGCTGCATAAACGTTGGAATGATAATGATACAAAAATTCAAAGCCAGTCCTGTGGGAATTAAGCAAAAAAGAAATTAAGAGAACTAGAAGGTGGCAGGATAAAAAATCATTTTCATATTTATATTGACTTTTCAAATGGTAATGATGGTTTGGTTAGAGAACTTATCAGAGCAAACTTTATCTGTTTGACAGATTTTGGGCTATTTCCAATTGAACAGCTATGTATTTTTGTCACATGTATTTTTCCACATTGTGTAATAGCTATGGGTCATTTGTGGACTCCAATAAACTTTGAATTATAATTACTTTGATCCTGGTCATATAATGGCATATTCATTGTTGTTGTCATTATTTTATTTTATTTATTTTAATAGAGTCCAAAAGAGAGTCTCATTGTAAGCACGCTAACAAAGACAGTGGTTATATCTGATGTTCTTACAATTACTTTTATCTTTTGATTTGGCCATAAAACTGGGGACAAAGGCATGTTGTGACTGTACCTTGTCTATGTCCCTACCTATAGCAGAGAGGATGAGAGGAAAAATAATAAAATGTTATTAAGACTTTGTGGAGAAAGATTATATACCTTGAATTTGGTACTTATGTTCAGAAGTAAATACTCTTAATTCTCTAATATTTATTGACCCAGATTTTCACAAGGTATAAATATTCTCCAGTCACAAATAAGGCATTAGGTTGGGTATGTTAGCATTTTAACTAAAAGGACAGTTCTCTGGAATAAAAACATCAGGATACACTTAAATCACATGGGAGCTTAATAATTATTGGTTGGACGTTGAAAGTCTATGCAAGCTTTTCTGCATAGTAGTTAAAACCATAAGTTTTAGAGAGAACATACCAGTGCTTAAAGTGCTTAAAAGCAGTTTCTACCAATTCTTAGTCTACAAATTTAATTCATTTAACTTCTAAGCCATACACTCTTTTCCCTGAAAACTGGGAGACAGTAGTATCACAAGATTTTTATAAGGAATAAGTGGGATATTTCTAAATGGGGTTATACTTAGCATTTAGTGTTCTTTTTAAAACAGTAGCTATTTTTGTAACTATTACCTCTTTATATTCTCTGGCTGTTCTGCTCTTTGTAAAATGCCAAAGTTTCTAACTCCAGTTACAAAACCAACTAATAAATATTCATTGGTTTAACTGAAGGTTAAAATAGGAAAAAACAATTTCACAATAAAAAAATATTTAAAAATAATAAAATTAAAGAGAATAGAGAGTGAGAACTAGAAAAATCAAATGAATTGAATATTTCTTGTATCAGATTCATTACAAAGTAGACAATATAAGTAACTGGTTACACTGGTATTGAAAGGCATAATTTTTTTTTAAGTGGGGAAAGAGGTAGGTAGCCCTTCAAATAGTAACTGAGCCTGCAGCTTTCGACATGACTGAAGGAAAAGGAAAGAGGTAATATGATCAGAATACAGTCACTTGAATAAGGGGCCCCCACATGTCCCCAGGCTAAGAGGTACTGCTCTGTGGATGCCTAAGGGGACAAGGCATGGTGTTTCTGGAAGTGGCCATGGAAACTGGAACTGGAGCCTATTGGTCCTCAGACGCTAAGGAATGCTACCAGAGCTGAGCTGGAGAAGAAAAGGAAGTACCTGGTTGCCTCTTTTGTTTTAATCTCCCCTAAGTGCCTCACACTGGTAGAAACTAATAAGAAACTAGGTAGTAATGGAGTTGGGAAAATGTAGTTTCCCCATTCTCATCGCCATGGGGGAGAAAAAAAGAATGATTTGGAGCAGAAATAGATAAATAACTGGCACACAGTTTCCTAAATCCATTATTTAGGGGAAAGTACAGCCTCCAGCTTAAACAAGAGGAGAAAATGATTTAAAAAAAGAAACTTTAAAGGTTCATTTAATAATAATAAAAGCAGTAGGAAGAGAAAGTAAGAGGTAGAGAAGTTCAAGTATATTTTATATTCCTTAAGCAAACACTTTCACAGGCTCATGGAGAAATTATCTAATTACATAGGAAATTTTAAACCAAGTCAAGGCATCAAACTGGCTTAGTACAGAACTAAGGAAACTTGAAAGACAAACAGAATGATCCCGAGTCAGGAAATCAGGGCAAGAATTTAAAGAAATCATACACGTGTATGTATAGGGAAAGCCTTTGGCAAGCAGTGCATACAAAAACTGCAGAGAAGCTTGAGAGGCCCATTAAAATCAGTGAAAAGCATGGCTCACCTACAGGAGGTGCAATGATTGTTCAGGAACAATGTTTCGTCTCATAAAATAAATAGTGATACAAGTACATATATTTACTTAAAAGTCATTTTCTTTTTCTGAAATGATAGCTGTGTTCATTTAACTTTTTGTGGATTTCAATGAAATGTGGCATTTCTACCTGAAAGAATGAAAATGTAGAGTCAATAAAACATATTAAAAAGCATAAGCCAAAACTTTTGGCAATGTTCATAATCAGTACTTCTTGGTGCCAAACATCAAAGAATTCATGTATACTCAGCCAGTGTCACTGCAAAGTGATGGCTGTTAACTGTGGGTCCTTGGAAGGCAGCAAAAGTTGCTTATGATTATTCAAACTTGAAATCAGGGAGGCAACAACTTTGAAAAACATAGGGTGGCCATTTTAATGTTGGGGAAGTTTCCAGAAAAATGCAAGACCAAAAAGCAAAGATATTATTAGGTTAAGAAATGAATAAACATATGAAGTAAAATTTTAATGCAATATATTTTAACTTGTTTCTTTAGTAAAGTGGTAAAGCAAATAGAACATAGTGAGGTAATTATGAGCTCCCACATTTAAGCCAGACTACTAGGGGTCAAAGTTTAGTACTTGCCCTAACTCTTATGTGAATTTGATTACTTAGTATTTCTTTCCCTCGATTTCTTTATCAACCTGCTGTCCCCAAGCTGGAGACTCAGGAAAACTGGTGGTGTAATTCCAGTCTAAACTTTACCAAATGCCTGAGACCTAGGAGAGCCAGGGCTGTAAGTTCCAGCTCTAGTGCAGGACACTGATGTTACAGGTGGGCAATCAGGGAAGAGAGTGGATTCTCCCTCCTGTCGTTTTGTTCTATTTAGGCCCCCAGTGGATTGGATGAGACCCACCTACATCAGGGAAGGCAATCTCCTTTATTCAGTCTACCAACTCAAATGCTCGTATCATCCAGAAATACCCTCACAGACACACCCCAAAATAACATTTAACCCAATACCTGGGCACCGCATGCCCCAGTCAAGTTGACACATAGAATTAACCATCACATAGCTGTTGTGCCAGATAAAGTGTCGTTTCTAAGGCAGATTAATAAGGGCTATATATGTAGCATCTGATCACTGACTTGGAAAATACACTCATTTCTAGTCCCATCAAGTAAGCCATTCAAAAAATGGTTCACATTTACTTGGAATGGATAAAAATATTCTTTCCTTGTTTTGTCCCAGGGCTATGTTAACACTGCTGCTCTTGGTCATAATATAACCTGAAGAGATCCTAGACCATCTGGACAACCTTTAGATTATCACATCATTTCAATACCAGAGCATCTTTACTTTAATTGGCCAGTAGGAACAAGAAGTGGCTAATATTCTGGAAGCCATGGAGAGACAAATGCCCTTCAGAGGATGGGAGATAAATTCCACAAAAACCCAAGGACCTGTCACTAAAGCCTGTAGGGATCTAGTGATCAAGGCATGTCAGGGCCTCACCGCCAAAATAAGAGACTAATTGTTACATTTTGCATTCCATACCGCCAAGAAGGAGGCATGGTGCCTTAGAGGCCTTTTCAGTTTCTGGAGGCAACACACCCTCATCTAGGAATACTGCTCTATTATATGCATGTACTGGGTGACATGGAAGCTGTCTAGGCTGGAACAGCTGCCAAAGGCCACAGATCCTCCTTCGCTCATGACCTTACCAAGACCTGCAATAGGCTAACAATTTCTAGCGCCACTGGTTGTGATGTTATCAATAGGCTGTATCCCTGTGAAAGTCTGTGAAATGTCAAATGGGTCCAGATCTCTCTGGACTGTATTAGAAGACAAAGTGAAAGAGTTAACAGGCTTGGAACAGTTGTTTGTTGTTGCAAATGAATAGGATCTATTTTTCTGATATGGATATAAAAACAACTCATTTGTCGGATCAATAGCTACATACTATATGCTGACACTGCTTATCTGCACTCACTGGAAAAAACCGTATCTGGCCCAGTGGCCTCAGTGCAGCTTGGTTGAACTGATGATAGCCCACTCCCACCGTCCAGCATCCATCTGGATTTCGCTGGGACCAGACTGGAAAAGAAAACTGAGATAGGACGGGGATAACTGCTTCTCATTCTTAAGTCTTTAACTGCGTTAGTAATTTCTGCCATTTTCGCCGTGATATGATACGGGTTTTGATTTAGTATTTTGGGAAGTGTGGAAGGTAGAGACATTTTGGAGGCTTCCACTAGTCCTTGTTCACTCTAATGGTTCTTACCCTGTTGTATACAAATCTAATAGGAGTTTTGTGCCGATTAAGTAACGTATAATTCCATGTACATCTATTCCAATTATAAATCCCGTGTCTGGGGAATGACCACCATGAACGTTCACAAACCCAGTACACACAGCTGTGAGGTAGACCTAGGCCAAGGCTGCTTATTACTTGTCCCCAATAAACCCCATGTAATGTGGGGCCATAATAGCATTTCTTATCTCCAGACATTAATGTGACAACTTTGACTTTACATCCAACAGTCCTTGAAATATTTGGGTATTATGTAAGATCAGCTTAACTACCTCTCTAAACTCATCACTTACTTCAAAGACTGTTCTCACACAGCTTTCAAAATTGTGTTTCCATAGGACACTTCTTGTTTCAGGCTCCCATTGTCCCCGGTGCTATGTATTAGTGGGTCCAGTTGTATAGTGGCATCTCCCTTATTAGCCTTGGCCTTCAGGGGAGCCACCACTGACCTGACAGTGATGCTGGCGCTCTTCTCATCATATCGTTTATTATTGCTTTGGTAAATGGTGTCATCTGGGTATTTTCTGGCCTGATATACTAGGTTAAATCTAATATGTCCACTTTGCTGAAACTTTTAATCCTCTTACATCATTTAACTTTGTAATTCTGACATTTTACCTGATTTAGGGTAGGCAATTGCCTTTTTTCTTGCTTCCAGGAGCATGTTCACACCATCTCTCAGTGTCTTTGCCAGGATATTAAATCTTGTAGCCTGGAAGAGGTCTCCTATATCAGTACGAATGCTCCTCAACTTAAGTAATGGTGCCGACTTTACAGTGGTGCAGAAGCCATATGCATTCAGCAGAAACCATACTTTGAATTTTGATTTTGATCTTTTCCTGGTCTAGCCGTATGTGGCAAGATCCTCCCTGGTAATGCTGGGCCACAGGGGCCACAGGACCTCAAGGGTCAACAGCCAATACACTTACAGTCATTCCACACCCAGACGTCATTCTGTTTTTCACTTTCGGTACAGTAGCCAATAAATACATGAGATATTTAGCAATTTATTATAAAATAGGTTTTGTGATAGATAATTTTTCCCAACTGTAGGTTAATGTGTGTTCTGAATGTGTTTAAAATAGGCTCTGATAAGCTATGAAGTTCAGTAAAGGTCAAGCATATTATATGCATTTTTGACTTATGATATTTTCAATTTACCATGGGTTTATTGGGACGCAAGCCTTCATAAGTTGAGGAAGGTCTGTGTATTATATTGTATCATAATTTATGTTCTGGCTGCCTTATTCCAGCACCAGAACCAGGAATGGGTGTACTCTCCTCTCTGTATCCACTGCAAGAGTAATTAAAAAGTTCTTTGGAATTAACCTTATATAAACAATCAACTGGCACTTTATTGAGATTATAAAACACATTTTATACAATGTATAATATACAAATGTAAAAAGATATAAATATTTTAAGCCTTGAAAATGAAAAGAAAAATGTATCATCAAGAGAGATTGGGACATAGAAGAGTAGACAAAAGATGAGATAAAGTACGAGAGCTCATATTTTCAAGTTCCATGATATGAAGTCATGATATGACAGTAGGAAGATGTGGAATATGAAATTTTAAAAGTGAACATAATAAAATCACAACAGAATTACAAAAAAGAAAGAAAGTCGAATGGGAATTGTGAAGCAAGCAAAATTGCCAGTGTTCAGAATAGATATCAGTGTTTAAATTGTCTTATATGATAAGGTGAAATAGAGGCATTACTGTATGATTTAGAGTTATGGAAATAACTAAAACACAGACTTAAATAGAAGCTTTTAAAAGAATTAGTTTTTGAGGCATCACTAGAAGTGGAGATAGGTAGGACAGGAGACAGTTCTTTCCATACTTTCTGTTTGCATCTATCTTGCTCATTTTTCAAATGAAATGTCAATCAATAGATGAATAAATAAAGAAGATATACCATGGGATATTGTTTAGCCATAAGAAGGTAATCCTGACATTTGAAATAACATGATGGACCTTGAGGGCAGTATGCTAATTGAAATAAGTCAGAGAGAAAAAGACAAATGCTGTATGATATCAATTATATGGAATCTAAAAATGCTGAGCTCATAGAAACAGAAACTAGAATGGTGATTACCATAGGCTGGGAGTTGGGAGATGGTCAGAGTACAAACCCCCAGGTAGAAGATCAATAAGTTCTGGAGATCTAATGTACAGTGTGGTGACTACAGTTCATAATGTCTTTCTGTTTACTTAAAAGTTGCTGAGAGAGTAAATACTAATTGTTCTCATCATAAAAAAGAAACTGATTATGTGATGTGGCAGAGGTGTTAGCTAACTGCATATTGGTAATCAGTTTGTAATATATAAGTGTATCAAATCATTATATCCTTAAGCTTACACAAAGTTATATGTCACTTATATCTTAATAAAACCATATATATTAATATATGCATTAAAAATGAAGCAGCAAGTTTGTTTTTTAAAAAAGCAGAATGTTGGTGTTTGTGTAAAATAAATTAATTTACTAAGGATTTAGTGTTTCATAGCATTGTTAGATGCTATAAGGCATCTTGTTAATATACAAAGTTAATTTACACTGAATTTTTCTTTATGGTGCATATAATCTCATTGTTAAGAAGTCCAAAAAATTATACACATGAAAACGAAAAATATTTGGTGGTCATGGTTGGATTTTTTTATCTGGAGGGATTCGTATTCACTCTTCCAGCCTCCATTTGCATCCTACCCTCTTCTTCAGGTGCTTCATTGGGCATGTTATTTCTTCTATTTCTCCCACTCCTTCTCCTTTGGGAAGTTTATATGTAGTACCCTGAGTTAAGTAATGCAACTTCTAAGAGTCAACTCTAGTAAATAAACTGCTTCTGTTTCTATAAAAAGGATGTTACAGGTCAGAAGAATTGTCCCCTGAATCCTCAGCAACTAAAAATAAAGATAAATGTAAACATTTTTTTGGTATTAAATTAAATCTCCTCTTCTGTAAAAGGTTGTCTTTGTAGAGTTAATGGCTTTATGATAGCTTCACCTGAATTTTAACTTTTTCTTCCTGAATCGTTGTTTGCCAACTAATGAACTTGAATTCCTGTTTGTGTGTTTCAACAAATGATAATGTCGCCCGGACTTTCTACTACATTTGAACTGCTGCTATGCATATTGGTGGCAAAATGCCAGGAAGTCAGAAAAAGCAGCTGCAATGGTCCACAAATGCTTTGTGAATAAAGCTCTTGATCTTGGTTATTATCTGTACCATTTGTTCTCTAGTCATGCATCTTTTTCTTCAAAAATAAATGTAACATATTGATCCTCCTTATTAGAAGAGAATATTAAAAAGTCACATGAAGGAAGCAAGTTCTTTTGTATTCTCTAAAGGACATAATATATAGTTGATATTTAAAAGTATAATGAAATAAAATAAAAGTGAATTCTGAAATAGCCCAGAGAAACTGAGTGCCAATTCACTTGCACAAGTGAACCAATATTTCAAAAATAAGACGTGTTCATCAAGCAATTCTGAAGTAAATTGTGGTGACACATTGATTTCCTTGGAAGCAAATTTTCCCTTGAATATAAGAATACATTAGATCAGTGTTCAATTTAGATGCTTTAATTTAATGAAACTGAAATAATAAAGTCTTCCTTGGGGAGTGGACCATTGACCAACAACTTGCAGAACGTCTTCCCTTTGTGTTTATGAATAAATACTAATGTTTTCTTTTAAACTAACCCTTACAGAGACCCTGGGGGCGTGACATTGGATTGGTAGTTTAAGCCTCACTAAGAAGTAGAATTGGCATGAAATACAGTAAGGGTCATTCTGCATGCTAGCTGGAAGGAATTGCCAGCAGTCCATCAAGCTCAGATAAGATCCACACATAAAACAAAATCATAAAAAGACAAATCCACATTCTAGATTGAATTTTTAAAGTAAGTTTAGAATAGAATAAAAGAACAGAAATTCCAAAACTGTGAGAACTCTCTGGAAGCCCTCTAGATGACTAGTTCTAAAATAACTTGTTGTAGAATAGCAACAATAGGAAAGTAAGTTGAAGGCTTTCATCATAATAATCATAAATTCACCAAACTAATCCCAGACTCTTGTTAAAAAGGACCTTATATTTGGTGTGTTAACATATTTCTTACAAGACCAAAATATCATTGATATGTTCTCCAGAACATTCTGCTATATGTTAAAAAAGAAAGGCATAAAAGTTTCTGGAATAGTTTTAAAACTTAAATTTTAAAGTCTCAGTTGTTATGTTTTGGGTTTTTTGTTTGTTTTTACTGAGATATGTACAATAAAATGAAATAAAAATTTTTTTAAGTTTCACTAGTTTTGAATTGGAGACTTGTCATATAATTCATCAATTGTGGATTCACTAAAATAAAGGTTTTGTCTGCAATTTCTGGGTTGACATTTACCCATTTATTAGTCTGATTGAATACCCATGTTTATTATACCATAAAGTAAGGAAGATATGACATCTATATTTATATATCAATTTAACTATGCTGATGTTGGCATGTCCTCTTCACAATTACTTCTTTAGCTTCATTTCAACATTAACATTTACAGAGATCTATCTATACATGCACATAAATATATGCATATAGTCATTGTTGTCTAGTAAATGAATATTTTTTCTGTTGTGCATCATTTTCAATGTTATCACAATCATATTTTTAAACTAGCTGTACTCTGTAAAAGATAAAACTTCTCATAGTCATGCTTAAAATATTAACAAATTTTATTTATTTGATTTTCATTACAGGAAACAATTAACAAACTTTCTCTGCTCATATACAACATGTGAGCATCAAAATTGAACTCTTTTGTCCATAAATAAGGTTCCCAAGAGGCAGAACAATTTGCCAAATGTCTGTAGCAGGAATAACAGATTCCAGAATGTCTAAGTTAAAAAAAAATTGTTTGCATTCCATTAATTTCATATTAGGATATTTAAGGTTTAATTGCTTAAAGTATGAAAAGTCAAAAACATGTAGAATTCAAATAACTAATCCATACCTCTCCCTACTTTTCTCTGTTAATATCATAAATTAACAGGAATAATTATCACATGTTTTGGGGATCACCTTTTAGTTTAAAATGAGCTTCTGACCAAGTGCCCAGTCCTTAAAGATCCTGTATGTTCCAGTGAAGTAGAATATTTTCACATTGTAGATGTCTAACTAGGCTAATATCAAAAGCAAACTGGAAAAAAAATTTTCTTATATTTAAATTAAGAAAATGAGCTATGTCTTTTTGTAAGGAACTATTGTCATAGACACTATGATTTAGAAGCTTTTCCAAAATTTATTCTATAAAACCTGGACACTTGCTGTTGCTTTTTTACTGGTTTAAAGTTTACTTTTAGGAGATTTTTAAAATATTGACAATGGAAATATCTATGAAAAGAATCACATACTTTAAACAGGCCCTTAGATTTCTATTTATTCAAGGAGTCATTTTACTGCCAGTTGCCACAGCCATGCTTATCCGCACAAGTAAATTTGATTAACATGATGCTTAGATTAAAAATATCCTTTCAGTTGTATATGGAAAATAATAATAATAAATTTAAAACATTGTGTTTAAAACGGGAAGACACACTTATGCTTCCATTTTGATTCAGTATATGAGAGTTGATAAACTACATTGTAAAAACACAATTACATTAATTAGCCCTGAGCAAAAGTTTCTAGAACACCTTAAACTTACTTTGAAATATTTTACGTGGCTCACTGTAGAACAACTTCAAGATTTAGCATATTATAAACTATAAAATGCATGATACAAAACAAAACCCTACGGAATTTAGATAATCAGGTTGCTAATTATAAACATTAGAGCCCTACCAAACCAATACATGCATGTTATTCTTAAAGAGATAAATCAGCATACTGTGCAATACAGTCAGCATAGAGATAAAGGGCATAGATCCAAATGATGAGGTTTCTATCACCTAGAACTTCCTGTTTGCAAGTAATGACTGATACACCCACGCCAAAGACAATGTCCACCTTCTAGGCCATAAGAGGTTATTCAGAAAACAGAGACATTTATGTCATCAGCAAAGATAAAGCAACTGTTCTTAAAACAGCCAGAAAGAAATGAGATTAACTATAATGGGACAATTAGAATGAGAGCAGACAAGGAAAGTCGGAAGACAAAAACATTACAGAGATAAGAAATAATGGTAAGTTTTTAAAAATAAAATCGTACGCCAAGTAAGAAAGTACATTTCCCTGTACATGTGTTTCGGTGAATGTAAGTATACTTTTCGTTTGGATATAGTCTATGGGTGTAAATGCTGACTCCACTCAGAAGATATGATTATTTACTGGAAGCAAAAATATGTTCACTTTTAACAAGTCATTCAACTTCAATTTAAAAAATACAAGAAAAAATAAAACAAAGATAACTAAATTAGTTTATAAGAAATCTAACTGTTTGCTATACATAAAAGATAAACAGAAATCATGAGATAGATTGAAATCAAGGTTTAGAAGACATAAAAAGTAAATAAGAACCAAAATAAATAATGTAAACTATAATGTAATCATACAAGATAAACTTTAAAATATAAAACATTAGTAAGAAAAGAGAGATTAGTAAATAATAAAGCAAAATTTGAGAGAGTTCCAAGGAAAAGTTGACAAATCTTTATGATAGTGGGAGATGTGAACCTCTTTCAATTACTGCCAATGAAATCAAAGAAAAAATATATAGTACATTTGAACAACACAATTAATTAGCCTGATATAATAGGCATATATAGAACTCTGTCCCTAACAATTAGAAAATATCCATTATTTTCAGTTGCAACTTGAAATATTTGTATAAATCAATAATAAAATGATATTCCATAAAACAAGGTTTGACAAATTTCCAAGAAACAGTATCATTCAGAACAGGTTTGCTAACCACAATACAAAGTGAGAAGTCAGTAAGAAAAAAACAAAAAATACCCCATCCATACAAAAAATTCCATATTTCATAGGTGAAAGAATGTATCTTAACAACTATTAATAAAACATTTAGAAATAAAAATTGCAATAAAACTTAACCTGATTCAGTGAAAGTGTTTGTTAGAAAGAAATATCTATTCTTAAATAAATATATTTATTAAAGTCAGGAAAGGCTGAAATTCAATGAGGTAATTGTCCAACCTCAGATTTAACCAAAAAGCAAGCAAACAATAAAAAAGAAGAAATAAGATAATAGAAAATGAAGAGAAAATGTGAGGATTAACAAAATATATCACTATGGTCTGAATGTTTGTGTTTTCCAAAAATTCATAAGTTGAAATCTTAACCCCCAAGGTTATAGTATTAGGAGGTGATTAGATTAGGAGGGTGGAGTCCTCATGAATCAGCCCTCATGGGTTATAGAAGAGAGCCCAAGAGCTTCCTTGCCCTTCCATCATGAATTACAGTAAGTCTACAACCTGAAAGAGGCGTCTCACCAGACACCAAATCTGCTCAAGCCTTGATCTGGGACTTCCCAGCCTCCAGACTCTGAGAAATAAATGTCTGTTGTTTATAAGCCACAGTGTTTTTGTTACAGAACACTGAAAATGTTAAAATATAGATAGATATAGATTAAATATAGATATAGATATAGATATAGATATATAGAATAAGAGGTATAGATAAGATGGCTAGATATGCCTTTACTCACAAACAGTATTGCTTTTTTCTAGTTTCTGAAACTGTATTGCTGGGTGTATATTTAATTGGGTTCTGCCTCTTATCAGCTATATAATATTAAGTTACTAAGCCTTAATGTGTCTCATTTTACTCAATACACTATACAAATTTTTAGAGAATAAAATGAATGACATAAATAAAATTCTTAACTCAGAAAGTGCATTAATTATTGCTAAAAGCATCATGTTAATATGGCTACTTATTCATTTAATGTTCATAAAGCCATATAGAAAATCTAAATATAGATTTTCATTCTTCATGGAAGCATTTCTTCCATTTATGTAGTTCAAATTTATTTTTGTCTTGACCATCCATTATTTCCTTTTACAAGTGCATCACAATTCACTGAAATATTCACAAATTGAGGGGTATTCATGTTGTTTCCTTCTTAGTTCTCTGATCAGTGCTGCAATACATAACTTTATATATTTATTATTTCTACGGAATTAATCCTGTAAGATAGATTTTTCAGAAATGGGAATGAAGTGAGGGCTCCGAGCCTATATGTCTTTTTCTTTTTTTAATAGAAATCTCTTGCTTTTTAATTGCTGTAATTATTTACATTGTCATCCAGGTATACAAGATAAATTTTCTCTGATTTTTCATCCATAGTAGGTATTATCTCAATTTTTAAAATAGCCTGTCTTTTGGGTATAAAATGTGAGTGCAATATTACTTTAATTTGCATTTTGATTACTAATTAATTTGAGTGTCTTTTCATATGCTTATTCACCATTTGGGTTTGTTCCTCTGTGAATTGACTCTTCATATTATTCCCACAATTTTCCTCCTGTGTTTTTGTCCCTGACTTATCAAACTAGTTTTGTCCTGTGCGTTGCAATCAGATTATCTCCTTCCATTTGACATTTTAGGACAAAATTCTGGTCTCAACAGTGATTATATTTTACTCAATTCATTTACTAAATTGTTCATTTGGGAAATCATATTTTTCAATATTTCCTAGTTCTAAAATAAGTGCTTTCCATGTCTGTCTGCTGCATTTCCTTCACTAAATTTCTTTTTGCAGTTCAAGTTGCTGCCTGCTCACACCAACAGTTGCTTTTTTGCTCTGTATTAATATTAGTTTATAACAGCTAATCCTATCTTGTTTACTTAAAATCCTTAAGTTTATTGTTATTATACTTACTGTTCTCTGGGCCTGCTTGTACCGCCCCACCTAACCATGATGGCCTGACGAGAAGCATTTTTTATGGCCCTCATTTTGCTGACATTTCATACATGTGTCATAGGATGCCAGAGGGCCAAGAGCTTTCTAAAATGTACTGACCCTAAGATTCACACAGGCTTTAGTCTCACATGTCATGGGACTTCTATAGAGTTCTAGAAAAGCAGAGAAATTATGAAATTCAGAGAGGAAAAAAGGAAGTCAAATTCAGCTCTCAGTCCTTTCCAGAATTTTTCATGCCTATATTTTCTTTTCATGATTAAATATCCAATTATTTATATTAGTTCATAATTACTTGAATATATTGATTTCTTTAAAATCTTTCATTCAAAATTGCTTTTATCATATAAGTACAAAGTGAGAATAATCGACTTTAAAGTAGGTTACTAGTATATGTAAAATTGGTAAATGCTATTCTGTCTCAGTAAAATGCAATTGAATTTTCCATCTTCTTCCTCTCTGTTCTTGTCAATCATGAAAATCTTCAAAAAGGGAAGAAATGAAGAAATGAGATTTATATAAGCCTTGATATGCATCTTTTTGCATAACTTCCAGCAGGCAAAGACCAAAAGCAGTGAAGTTGTCCTTAAAATATAACTGTCTTGAGAATTCACACAATAGGAAAAATTCTGTGAGTGATGTGTATGGTACAGTGTGTCACTCTGACAATAGATTGATGAAAGGTATACGTGACCCACATTGTCGAAATCTCAACAACTATTCATCTTTAGAATACGCATTTTTTCTAGTTTATATTTACAAGTTTCTCAAAATTCAGAGTCGTTTAATGTCTTATAAGCAAATTAGACATTTTTATTTTCAGACATCCTTTAGAAGAAAATAATTAAATTTTTATATTTCCTTTTAAAAGCTTTGGGGTAGAATCAATAATGCATAATAATAATTCACATTTCATTTATGTCTACTTTTAGACCAGCAGTTTTCAAAGTACTCATGCCATGTTATAATACTACATATTAATGATATGCTAGTAGGTTGATGGACAGTTTTCATATTACAAATAATGCACTTTATAATAGTTTATTTTTATATCTATAGATTGGTTGTCTTATACTTGTATAAATCACATATGATGGGCTCATTATTCCAAGCGCCAAGGACTACCTCTGTAAAACTTTAATGTAAATAGATAAGCTTCTGGATAACTTCTACTATTAATAATACCATAAGGAAAATATAGTGGTCACTTTAGAAAATCAGATGCCATATTAAGAGTTATAATGAATTATATTATATATGGTAGCATAATATAAAACTTGATAAATTGTTCTTTCTGCCTAAATCAGTAAAGTAAGTGATTATGAAAAAACCAGGAAAAAAATTCATAAAGATATGCAAGTGGGAAAATTAAATAATAGCAACCACGTTCAGTAATTTAATAATGCAACAATACCAACTAATATTTCATCCATGCAATATTCTTGATAAGTAGTAGATTTATAATGCAAAGACTTGAGTTCAGCTTTACCTCTAGTCTTTGAAAACCTTTGGAAAATTATTTTACAGATCTTGGAATCTCATTCTCCTCATGTGTTACATGGGGAAAATAGGATTATCATGTAATAAATGATATATATGAAAGGGATTTAAAATTTTTAAGAAGTCCTACAAAGAGTTCTGTAACCAAATTTTACAAAATTTTAGCATGTAAACTACTGAACACATAATAACTGTAAATTCTAAATTTTTCCTTAAGTTCCACAATTTAGGGACAGTTATTAAGGGGATTCTAAGAATTTGGTCTGTATTTCGTTAAAGCAATGAGAGAAAAGAAGAAAGTGGAAGAAGGGGAAGAGGAAGAAGAGACAGAAGAAGAAGAGGAAGAAGCAACACATGAAAAACAAACAAATGAAAATCACAAAACCAAAGAGCCTGGTATTTTGTAGAAAACCTCTACGTACCACTCAGATGAAAGCTGAAAAATAAGGAAATGCTGAAGTCATCATGTGGATGACAAAATTCAAAAAACAAGTATTTTAGATGAACAGTTTTTAACACAATATTCAGTGTTTGCTTTAAAAGTTTCACACTTTAACATTCATGTTATGTCAAAAACAGAATCTGAATCATCTGTAACTGTTTTGGCCTCATGATGTTATTTCTAAGGAGAGTAGGGGATTCATTCTCTAGCAGGGCACCCCTTATGTGTTCGGTGTGTTATCACAGTTAATATTTGTAATCACTCTCTCAGTTACATATTTCATTTCATGTAAGAAGAAACTGCTAAAATACATTCAACAGTACACTTTCAGAAAGAGGTGAATCTGGTATTTGGAGTCCAATAATACTGAGTCTGAAGATATTGCACTGCATTGTACCATCTCCCTTCAGCATATGCTTCTATTTTCTTAATAAGTAAATAAATAGAAGTGAAGGGTTGTTAGGTTAATTGGATAATATCAGACAAATGTAATTTAACAGGAATAAGATTAACATTATTTAGGAAATGTTTATAACACTAGTAAATTAAGAGAAAACCGAATCAGCAAGATCAGTAGTCCAATTTCAACATAACCTTCAGGTAATTTTCTAGCATTTGATGAAATGAAGCATGATTACTCTTAATTTGAATGTGGATATCTTTATATAAAACATTAAGATCTCTTTACTGATTACTAAATTCATAAAAAAGTCACAATGTGAAGTTTCCTGCAATAGCAATTATTTTCTTTTGGAAATTGAAAATAATGTCATTGAAATCATTACCTATTTTTAAAGAAGTTGAAATTTTTGATTAATTGGGGGAATGATAGTTGCACAGATCTCGATTTTTTGAACACCTCAGTTTTAGGCAAATTATCATCATCTGTGTGTGTAAGATCACATTCTGATTTGAATTATTTTACTTAGTTTTCTCCTTAATCTGCATTCCCTGGTCACATCCAGTGCTCCATGAAGTCCACAATAGGGACCTATATATTTGATGTATGTTTTTAGATAATAATGTGTCCTGTTAAAATACGTAATGTTTTATTGGTCTCAGATTTAAACTATAATAATAGTGTGCTATGTACCTTGTGTGGTTTGTGTCTTACCTTTTTTTCGTAAACTGTATTTTAATATTTATTTGTTGTTTTAGGAATGTTTCATTTGTGGTTTCTAAATATATGACATCGGAGAGAATTCTGCCTCCAACATTTAACTTATCTATTACCCTAGAGACAAAAGCATAGGTTGCCTCCAACTCTCAACTATTATAAATACAGTAAATAAAAAAGTGTTATATTGTCCCTTATGGACCTCTGCTACAAACCAGAGAGATTCGCTGGTATATACAAACAAGGCATGAAATTGCTGGATTAAAGGAATACAAACATTCAGTTCTGCTAAATGTCAGATTGCTTTTTAGAATGGTTAATATTTCACCTTCATCTTCCAGTAGTAAATTTGTTGTACATAACATTTTTATAGATAAGTAGTCTTAGCTCCCTGATATTTTGGAGGATGCCTGGCCAGAAACTGGTTGCATCTGGGCCCTGCCTTCACCCCAGGGGCAGAAGTCAGATCTGATCACATTTTCTCTTGGTATTCACGACTCCCTCTCCACATTAGGAAGATGTGCCACTTTCCACAGGCTCTGATGTCTCCAGGGGTTGGGCAGCATTTTTTTGCCCAATAATTGCTTTAAATTGTTACCATCTAATGTCAAGCAGCCCTCCCATAAAAAGAAATAACAATAGGGGATGGTGTCCAGGGTATTCAGATCAGACTTAGACCAAGTTATTCCCAATTTATCGGGAAATCAGAGAAATATGCAGTTGCTACCCTTATGCTCTGAGATTTACTGCACCGAGCAATGCAGCCGGTGTTCACCCTGAGTGTTTTTTTCAGCCCCTATGAAATATTATTCCATTACCTGCTTGCACTGTCCTTGGAGGAAAATCTGATTATAATCTGATACTTGTTCTTTTGTAGGTGATTAGCTTTTTCTCTTTTTAAACTTTTACAATATGCTCTTCATTTTCCTCTTCTCAAATGTCATGATAACGTAGAGACATTTAGATTATCCTTTTTGTTCACACTTGCGTTAAATTTCACTCAAGTTGTGAAGATGTCGCTTTTTCTTTTTCCTTCCGGTTTAGTACACTGTGATGGCTTCCAACAAATGTTTTCCGTCTTTATTTTAGGAACTTCTTGGCCATTAGATTTTCAAATATTTCCTCATTTCTGATTACTTTTCTTTTCCTCTCCTCGGTAATACTAGAAAATACCTTATAAGGTATTAATATAACTACTTCTGCATTTTATTGGTTGTATAATATATCTTCTTCCATCCTTTTATTTTCAGTTTACCTATGTCTTTAAGTTTGAAGTGAGGTTCTTAGACGAAGAATGCAGTGGATCATTTTATTTTTGTTAATCCACTCTGTCAATTTATGTATTCTGATTGGTGTATTTATTTAGACCATTTACATTTAAGGTGATTACTGATATGTTAATTTGTAATTTTTGTTTTTCTATTTGTTGATTCAGGTTTTCATTCGTGTGTTTCACTCTGCCTTTCTCAGGTTACTTGAATATTTTTCAGGATTACATCGTGAATCATTTATAGTGGTTTGAGTGTGTCTCTCTTCGTGGAGTTCCTATAGTGGTTGCTCTGGGTGTCAGTAAGGTGCATGCATGACTTACAAGTCTATTGGGATCAACATTTCAGTACTTCCAGTGAAGTGTGGAAACCTATCTTGCTTTTAGTTTCCTTTTTTTTCTCCACCTTTAAATATCATTGTCTTGCATATCAGGTAGTGCTATAATTTCTGTTTCTATCACCAAATATGATACATAAAATCATGAAAAACAGTCTGCAGAGTAAACATATTTCTGCTCCCTCCATTCTTCCCTCTTCCTATCTTATGATCTGATTCCTTGTTTGACCATATCTTTTCTATGTGAAAAAATTCTGATAGTCAGTTTTTAATGGTAAATCTCAAAAATTTAGTTTTCCTTCAACTGATTTTGTTTTTATTTTATTTTCCATGACTCCTTAAAGTCTAGTTTCACCAGATATAGCATTCACAGTGGATGATCATTTTGAATTGCTGTTGCTTTAGAGGTATTTTTCTCTCTGGCTTCCTTGAAGCTTTACTGTTTCTTTCATCTTTACTTTTTGGAAGGTTATTTATGTTTTTGTGTAAATTTCTTTTAGGTTTATCCTGTTTGTGGTTTGCTTAGTTTCCTGGATCTGTAGGTTTTTTTCTTCCACCATATTTGGGAAGTTTTGAGCTATTATTGCTTCAAATATTCTATCAGCTCCATACTTTTTCTCTTCTCCTTCTAGGACTCTGATGATAAGAATGTTGGATCTTCTGTTATTGCCTCAAGGCAGCGTTGTTTTTTTTTTTTTTATCTATTTTCTCTATTGTTTACATTAGAAAAGTGCTATTTTTCTTCCTCCCAGTTCAATGAGTCTATCCTTTGTCACCCCTCAAAATGTTTGTTGTTGTATTTTACATTCTATAATCTCTAGCTATTTATCATGACTCCTATTTATTGAGATTTTCTGTTTTCATTCGTCTCCAGAGAAATTATAATTGATTGCGGAAGCATTTTTATGAATGCTTTCATGACTCCCAACATCAGATTCAACTTGATGATGTTGTCATTCTTTTCTCATTGAGTTGTGATTCTTTTGGTTCTTAGTCTGCCAGGTGATATTTTTAAATTGATTGTGTCAGGAGACCCCAGATCTAAAATAAATACCTTCTATTAGGCGTTTTCTTAGGTTTGGCACACAGGTTTCGGCATGCTTTTGTGGGCTGTGGTTCCAACGGCAGTTTAATGTTCTGAGCCTTTGCAGGCTGTGTTGGTCTTCCGGGCTTTCCCATGCATGGGGCTCACACTGTTCCTTGCTGTTGCTGCCTGAGAGTGTGAAGGTTCCCCAGACTGAGTCTCTGGCGTCTCTCAGTGAGGAAGGGTATGGTGGGACCCACTGCAGTGACTTTCCCTGCCCCAGCACCTCGGAACAGAGAAGAGTCTAGATCCTACGAGGACAAAGAGGCTCCCCGGATCAGGCTGCTTGTTGTGCCTGTGTCCCTTCTGCTAATTCTACTTGTCTGCCCAGGTGCCTCTGGGTTTGTGAGAGGAGTATCAGGTTCCCTGAGATAGATGAAAAGGCTTATTGGGTATGGCCAGATCCACATAAGCCTGGATCTCTCCTATTGGCTCTATCTGGCTGCTAAAAAACACAGGAGTCTCAGCCAGGCAGGGAGGGAGAGTGACTTCCTTGGTTGCTTATATCGGGCAGGGCTCCCAATCAATCCTCCTTCCCAGGGATGGCGGGCTCCCCTAATGATCCAGAGGAATTCCCCTTTGGTAAGGGCAGAATCAGCATGCATGGACTGCCTTCTTCTGTTGGGTTGGGAGTCCAAAAATTCCATGTATGTGTGTTCTTCTTTCCTGGGTGAATGGTCTCAAGAAGCCCTGCTGCTGGGATGTCCTTCCAGTTCTTGGGTCTAAAACTAACTCTTCTTACCAACTTTCATATACCGTCTTTGGTTACTCTCACACCAATTCCAGGGGAAGTGCAAAAATAAATAAGTCTATGCTATCTTCTCCAGAAGTCTCAATAAAACTCAATTTTAAAACAAAGAAATTCAAAAAATTGTGGTCTAGGATTACTTTTGGTTACAATATACTTTAATATAGAATAGAATAGTACTAGTTTTAAATGTTTAAAATTTGTGTTACTTTTATGTAACTAAGATACAAGCTGTCAGTGTGACAAAAAATAAAGGATAGGGGTGATTCAGTTTAACAAGATTGATCTAAACACAAACATTAATTTTTTGTTCCCACCCAAAACCCCACTAAGATGACTGCAAAATAATACAATGATATAAATCCATGAAGACAACAAATGGAAATGAGACCACAAGAGAATTAAGGTTATCAATACAATTTTGGAAGCCGAAGGATTAATAAAGAAGTGATAATTGAATGACCATCCAAAAAGAGCTGAACTTGAAACCATTAATGTGATTATGTGTGTTGTAGTGGTGGTAATGGTGAAGTGAACAAGAATTAGAGTGATTGGATTTTGTAATATGAACTTCATATTAAACAATCCTAGAATTGAAGAAATAAGATGTTACTTAAAACAGGAATGGGAGGCACTGAAAGTAGAGAACTTTTTAAACATTTGAATAAAGAAAACGCAGGTTCTCAGACATTAACCTTCACCCTACACTTTTAAGCAACAGCCTATCACTAATCCCAAAAGCAAGGATTTTCATTCTGAAGAAGCAGAACTAAAGAAAGGTTGAATTTGTAGATTCCCATGCATAGCTGAGGATGCGTATGAGGTGTCTGATTGAAACAGAGATATTACATAAAAGTCTACATACAGGAAAATGAGGTTCTCAATGTTTTCTACTACGCATCCTTCACTAAGCTACCTTACCCTGTAGGTTTATACAACCTCAGAAAGAGATTGAAAGTTTTAGTCCTGGGGCAAACCTACTTGATCATTATAAAAGACCTACAGATGCAGACATTTGGAAGGCCACCAGTGAGAAGCCCAATTCATTACCATATCTTGTAACAGGAAATTTGCTCTTGACAATTTTTGTCCACTAAAAAATGAAGATGGTCACCAAAACTGACCAGATAGTTAAGGAAAATTTGTATTATGAAAGACAATAAGGTGATATACACAAATCAAGGCATTGATGTGAGAGGATCTGATAAATTAGGAATCAGAAGGAAAATAGAGGTAATATAAGCAGCAGGAGAAAACTGACATATAAAGACACAGAAAAACATGATATATACAGACATAGATATAGATATATAGAAGATATAGGTTTCTCATAGAAAATAAAGGAAATATTATGGCCATAAACAAAACCACATAAAAATAAAACAAACAAAATCTTTTGAAAGTTAATGGCATATTATCTAAGCCAGGGGGAAAAATGTTAATGAAATCGATCATCAAGTAAGATTGAAAGGAAAAAAATATAAATAGAACATAGGGGGAAAAATTAAGAATATTAGAATATTGGAGGTTTAAAGATGGTGGCGTGAGAGGTGAGAGAGGCTTCCTCCTAAAACCACATATAATATGAAAATATAACTAATACAACTACTCTTGAAAGAGCAACAGGAAAGAGGACTGCAACAAACTGCATACACCTGGAGACAAGAGCAGACCTCATGGAACAGGACAACGTACTAAAGCTGTGGTCCTGTGGGATCCAAGCCCTTCCCCCACCCCAGCTCACAGGCAGGAGGAAGAGGAACAGAGCAGGGAAGGAGTGGAGAACTGGGACTGCTGAATACCTTACTCTGGAGATCTGCTCTGGCAGTACAAACCTACATTTCATGGTGCTTGCATGATACTCTCATAATTAGAGGGTTGGAAAGCTAAGACAGGCAGAACTCCTGGAGAAACTAAGATTCCAGCTGCTTGTGGAAAACAGGGATCCATATCCAGCTGCTCTGGGGCAAAAGAAAGGCGGGCAGTCTGAGAGACTTCCTAACAAAGAAGCCCTTAGCAAGAGGGCTGCTAAAGGGGCAAGAATTGCACAGAGCTTACTGCTAAGGAGAAAGGACAGGTAAACAAAATTGTATGGGTGTACTCTGCCCATCAGGTTGGGAGCTTTCACAATCTTCAGGTTCTCCAGCACCATGGCTGCCTACACAGCTCCAACAGCCCCTTCCATGTTAGGCAGCCTACTGTGCCTTTCTCCTGGCCAGCCCCACAGGGCTTGCAAACCGGGAAACCCTACCTTGGCGTTAGGCCAGCCAGAGGGAAGATCTGTCTATAGCAAGTAAAAACGCAAAGCACAGAGGCATATACTTGTGAGCTCGGCCCACTTGTTCAGGCAGTGGAGACAGGCATAGCAGATGGGAAGCAGGAAACAGCTCTTTCCTCCCCCTAGGCACCAATACCACTCCCCTACAATCCCTGACATTGCTTGAGGGGCTGAGTGGCTCCACAGAGTAGAGGGTGCCATGCACAAATATGAAATGCCAAAGGAACCTGGTTCAGAGTAAAATTATGAATACAACTCCTGAGAAAGATTTAAATGATATAGACCTCATGACTCTCCCGGAAAGGGTGTTCAAAATAAAAATCATTAACATGCTCATGGAGGTACAGAAAGATATTCAAGAACTAAGGAATGAATTACGGTCGGAGATCCAATAACTGAAGAGCACAATGGACGGTATTAAAAGAAGATTGGATATGGTGGAGGAGAAGATAAATGAAATAGAAACTAGAGAAGAGGAATACAAAGAAGCTGAGGCACAGAGAGAAAAAAGTATCTCCAAGAATGAAAGAATATTGAGAGAACTGTGTGACCAATCCAAATGGACCAATATACGCATTATAGGGGTACAAGAAAAAGAAGAAGAAAGAAAAAGGGATAGAAGGTGTTTTTGAGGAGGTGACTGCTGAAAACTTCCCCAATCTGGGGAAGGAGATAGTCTCTTAAGCCATGGCGGTGTATAGATATCCCAACACAAGGGACCCAAGGAAGACAACATCAAGATACATAGTAATTAAAATGGCAAAGATCAAGGATAAGGACAAACTATTAAAAGCAGCCAGAGAGAGAAATAATCTCACATACAAAGGAAAGCCCATCAGGCTATCATCAGACTTCTCATCAGAAACTTTACAGGCCAGAAGGGAGTGGCATGATGTGTTTAATGCAATGAAGCAGAAGGGCCTTGAACCAAGATTACTTTATCTGGCAAGATTATCATTTAAATTTGAAGGAGGGATTAAACAATGCCCAGATAAGCAAAAGCTGAGAGAATTTACCTCCCACAAACCATTTCTACAGGGTGTTTTGGAGGAACTGCTATAGACTGAAGTGTTCCTACAGTTTAATAGCTGTTTAATACCAGAGGTAATAAAACCACAGCAAAGAAAGTAGAACCACTATTTACTAAGAAAATGCAAAATTAAATTAACTATCCCCAAAGTCAATCAAGGGATAGACAAACAGTACAGAATATGATAATTAATATATAAAGAACAGAGGAGGGAGAAAAATGAGGAGGAAACAAAACAAAAAAGAACCTTTAGATTGTGTCTGTAATAGCATATTAAGTGAGTTAAATTAGACTCTTAGATAGTAAGAAAGTTAACCTTGAACCTTTGATAACCAAGAATCTGAAGCCTGCAATGCCAATAAGTACATACCTATCCATAATCACCCTAAATGTAAATGGACTAAATGCACCAATCAAAAGACATAGAGACACTGAATGGATAAAAAAACCAAGGCCCATCTACATGCTGCCTACAAGAGACTCACTTTAAACCCAAAGACATACACAGACTAAAAGTGAAGGGATGGAAAAAGACATTTCATGCAACTAATAGGGAGAAAAAAATCAGGGGTTGCAGTACTTTTTTCAGACAAAATAGACTTCAAAACAAAGAAAGACACAAGAGACAAAGAAGGACATTACATGATGATAAAAGGGGCAATCCAACAAGAAGATATAACCATTATAAATATCTATGCACCCAACACAGGAGCTCCTACATATGTGAAACAAACACTAACAGAATTAAAAGGTGAAATAGAATGCAATGCATTCATGCTAGGCGACATCAACACACCACTCTCTCTGAAGGACAGATCAACCAGACAGAAAATAAGTAAGGAGACAGAGGCACTGAACAGCACATTAGAACAGATGGACCTAACAGACATCTACAGAACTCTACACCCAAAAGCAGCAGAATACACATTCTTCTTAAGTGCACATGGAACATTTTCAAGAATAGATCATACAGTAGGCCACAAAAAGAGGCTCGGTAAATTCAAAAAGATTGAAATTGTACCAACCCGTTTCTCAGACCACAAATGTATGAAACTAGAAATTAATTACACAAAGAAAATTAAAAATCCCACAAAGATATGGAGACTTCATAACATGCTTCTAAATAACCAATGGATCAATGACCAAATAAAAACAGAGATCAAGCAATGTATGGAGAAAAATGACAACAACAATTCAACACCGCAAAAGTCTGTGCTAAGAGGAAAGTATATTGCAGTACAGGCCTACCTCAGGAAGGAGCAATCCCGTATGAGCAGTCCAAACTCAAAACGAAACTATAAAAAGGAGAACAAATGAGACCCAAAGTCAGTAGAAGGAGGAACATAATAAAGATTAGAGCATAAATAAATAAAATCGCGAAGAATAATACAACAGAAAGGATCAATGAAAGCTAGAGCTAGTTCTTTGAGAAAATAATCAAAATAGATAAACCCCTAGCCAGACTTATCAAGAAAAAAAGAGAGTCTACTCATATAAAGAGAATCAGAAATGAGAAAGGAAAAATCACTACAGACAGCAGAGAAATACAAAGAACTATTACAGAATACTATGAAAAATTATAAGCTAACAAACTGGATAACCTAGAAGAAATGGACAACTTTCTAGAAAAATACAACCTTCCAAGGCTGATTTAGAATGAAACAGAAAATCTGAATAGACCAATTACCATAATGAAATTGAATTGGTAATAAAAAACCTACCTAAGAACAAAATGCCTATACCAGATGGCTTTACCACTGAATTTTATCAAACATTTAGTGAAGACCTAATACCCATCCTCCTTAAAGTTTTCCAAAGAGTAGAAAAAGAGAGAATACTTCCAAACTCATTCTTTGAGGCCAGCATCACTCTAATACCAAAACCAGGCAAAGACACAACAAAAAAAGAAAACTACAGACTAATATCCGTGATGAACATAGATGCAAAAATACTCAATAAAATATTAGCAAACTAAATTCAAAAATACATCAAAAGGATCATCCATCATGATCAAGTAGGATTTATTCCAGGGACACAAGGATGGTACATTTGAAAATCCATCAACATCATCCACCACATCAACAAAAGGAAGGACAAAAACCACATGATCATCTCCATAGATGCTGAAAAAGCATTTGACAAAATTCAACATCCATTTATGAAAAAAACTCTCAACAAAATGGGTATAGAGGATAAGTACCTCAGCATCATAAAGTCCATATATGACAAACCCACAGTCAACATTATACTTAAAAGTGAGAAGCTGAAAGCTTTTCCTTTAAGATGGGGAACAAGACAAGGATGCCCACTCTCCCCACTACTATTTAACATAATACCGGAGGTCCTGGCCATGGCAATCAGACAACACAAGAAATAAAAGGCAACCAGATTGGCAAGGAAGAAGTTAAACTGTCCCTCTTTGCAGATGACATAATATGTACATAAAAAACCCTAAAGAATCCACTCCAAAACTATTAGATCTAATATCTGAACTCAGCGAAGTTGCAGGATACAAAATTAATACCCAGAAATCTGTGGCATTCCTATACACTATCAATGAACTAGGGGAGAGAGAAATCAGGAAAATAATTCAATTCACAGTTGCATCAAAAAGAATAAAATACCTAAGTATAAACCTAACCAAGGAAGTAAAAGACCTATAATCTGAAAACTACAAGACACTCATGAGAGAAATTAAAAAAGATACCAATAAAAGGGAACACATCCCATGCTCATGGATAGGAAGAATTAATATTGTCAAAATGGCCATCCTGCCTAAAATAATCTACAGATTCAATGCAATCCCTATCAAAATACCAGCAGCATTTTTCAATGAACTACAGCAAATAGTTCCAAAATTCATATGGAACCACAAAAGACCCCGAATAGCCAAAGCAATCCTGAGAAGGAAGAATAAAGCTGGGGGGATTATGCTCCCCAACTTCAAGCTCTATTACAAAGCCACAGTATTCAAAACAATTTGGTACTGGCACAAGAACAGACCCATAGACAAATGGAACAGACTAGAGAGCCCTGATATAAACCCAACCATGTATGGTCAATTAATGTATGATAAAGGAGCCATGTACATACAATGGGGAAATGACAGCCTCTTCAACAGCTGGTGTTGGCAAAACTGGACAGCTACATGTAAGAGAATGAAACTGGATTATTGTTTAACCCCATACACAAAAGTAAACTCAAAATGGATCAAGGACCTGAATGTAAGTCATGAAACCATAAAACTCTTAGAAGACAACCTAGGCAAAAATCTCCTGAATATAAGCATGAGCACCTTCTTCCTGAACACATATCCTCGAGCAAGGGAAACAAAAGCAAAAATGAACTCATGGGACTACATCAAACTAAAATATTTCTGTACAGCAAAGGACACCATCAACAGAACAAAAAGACATCCTACAGTATGGGAGAATATATTTGTAAATGACATATCTGACAAGGGGTTAACATCCAAAATCTTTAATGAACTTACATGCCTCAAAACCAAAAAAACAAATAACCCGATTAAAAAATGAGCAGAGGATATGAAGAGACAGTTCTCCAAAGAAGAAATTCAAATGGCCAACAGACACATGAAAAGATGCTCCACATCACTAATCATCAGAGAAATGCAAATTAAAACCACAATGAGATATCACCTCACACCAGTAAGGGTGGCCAGCATCGAAAAGACTAAGAACAACAAATGCTGGTGAGGATGCAGAGAAAGGGGAACCCTCCTACACTGCTGGTGGGAATGGAAACTAGTTTAACCATTGTGGAAAGCAATATGGAGGTTCCTAAAAAAACTAAAAATAGAAATACCATTTGACCTGGGAATCCCACTCCTTGGAATTTACCCAAAGAATACAATTCTCAGATTCAAGAATACATATGCACCCCTATGTTTATTGCAGCACTTTTTACAATAATCAAGATATGGAAGCAACCTAAGTGTCCATCAGTAGATAAATGGATAAAGAATAGGTGGTACATATACATAATGGAATACTATTCAGCCATAAGAAGGAAACAAATCCTGCCATTTGCAACAACATGGATGGAGCTGGAGGATATTATGCTTAGTGAAATAAGCCAGGCAGAGAAACAGAAGTATAAAATGATTTCCCTCATTTGTGGATTATAACAACAAAGCGAAACTGAAGGAACAAAATAGCAGCAGACTCAGAGACTCCAAGAAGGAGCTAGTGGTTACCAAAGGGGAGGGGTGTGGGAGGGCGTGTGTGGAGGGAAGGAGAAGGGCATTGAGGGGTATCACTTGGCATGGGGGATCATGGGGAAAACAGTGTAGCACAGAGAAGGCAAATAGCGAATCCTTGGCATCTTACTACACTGAAGGACAGTGACTGCATTGGGGTATGGGTGGGAACTTGATAATATGGGTAAGTGTAGTAACCACATTGTTTTTCATGTGATACCTTCATTAAGAGTGTATATCAATCATACCTTAATAAAAAAAATTAGAAAATTAATCCAAGGAATCCAACATTTAGCAAATAAGAGTTCCAGCATAAAATTAAGAAAACTGTAAGAAGGAAATTATCAGAGGTATTAGAAATGAAAATTTTTCAGAATTGAAGGACATTTGTTTCCATATTGAAAGGGCCTACCAAGAATTAAACAAGAAAAAAAAAGGAAATGTTTGCATACCATAGATACAGAGAAGATCATAAAAGCCACCTGTGAGTAATAAACAAACAAGATTGTATATAAAGGACCAGGAATCAGACTTACCAACAATAATAATACTTTGTTGCAGACAAAGGAGCAACATCTTCAAAATACTGAGGAAAAATTTTTTTTCAATTTACAACCCTGCATCTACAATATTATCAACACACGTGTGAATGGAATAGGACAATTTTAAACACACAAAGGTTGATTAACTATTATCTTCCAATGTCTTTACACAGGAAGCTACTAGATGACTTGCTCCTTAAATTCAAGAAAGTCAATGAGAACAGACAAAGGCATGGGATACAGGTAAGAGGAAAAATAAGATGTAAATTATTTAAAAATAAAGAATGTATTTATTTTCTATTATTTCAGCTATTCATTGCTATTTTACATTGACAAGATAAAGAAATCCCCAAGACTGAGGTAAGGAAAGCCCTGGGATACTGTGTCAGCAGTGAAGGGGAATGAGCCGCCCATGTTAGATGCATACAGTGCCCGTCAGAGGAATATCTCTGTGCAAACAAAAGGGAGGAACTTCCAAGAAACCTGACATATTTGAAGAACAACATAGTTACCAATAAACTAAGTGAAAAGAAAAGAAAATTTTTCCTAGGAAATCAAACTCATAAGAAAGTAAATGTAATCATAGTATGCTATGTGGCTTGGCTATGTAACATTATTTACTTATCTATAACAATATAGAAAATAATTTATTAAGAGAAATTGTGGTTTCTCTCTGTTGGTCTGAAAGAAACTGTGTGTATATTTAAAAGTTGAAGAGAGCCAAATATTTATGCTCCACAGAAAATGTACAGTTTTTTTTTAAATCAAAGAATAATGGTAAAAATGTATTTAGAAATATGTAGGTAAAGAGCATACAGAAGATAGGAAACTTTATAAAGATTTTGTTTGGTAATCTTTTCCCATCAAAATAGCAAATTTCTATAGTAGTACCAATGTACCACCAATGTATCATAGCATGACTTATGGTAGCCAATGGAGACTTGTGGCTGCTGTTTACATTTATGTTTAAATTAACAAAATTAAAGTTAGAAATACAGTTTCTCATTCACCCTAAGTACATCTCATGTGTTTAACAGTCACTCTGGCCAGTTGTTACATACTGAACAGGGCTATTTACAGAACATCGTAGTAGGCACTTCTACGGGGCAGTGACGCTAAAGAACAAACCTAAGACCAACTTCAGAGATGCGCTTCTCTGCGAATATAATTATATTTGGATCCATTAAAATGATGCTTTAAAGTCCACTTCCAAGATTGCTCTATGGCTTCACATAAGGTCTGATAATATACCAACACAATCATAAATAAAGATCCTAGAGATTCATGGTTTGTGATTTGAAATAAGCTCAATAATTTATTTTTCAGTTCTAGTAGATTAGGCTAGGACTACATTGATGAAGAAGTTTTGGAACACAAGAGAGGTAAATTAGTGACCTCATTGTTGCTACATAAGCATGAAGTTAACCTATTTGCTCTCATTTAAAGTAATTAGAAGAGACTTCCAAAAGGAAATACTTCAAGTGAATCTTTATCAAGAACTGTGAAGGGTATGAGATTTGCCCTGACTGCAAACTGACAGGTTAACCAGCCATGACCTCCTGCAGGCTGGCAGAAGACACAGCACTCCGGGGTCGGAGACATGGATTTCATTACTCACAGCCCAGCAGGCAGCTTGAACTTCACATCTGCATCCGCTGCCCTTGCTCCCTGAGTCCTGGGGGAGTGATGCAGAAGAGGGTCCCGCTCGAAGCTGCCTGTGCAGAGGTCCCACATCACAGCCGAGGAAACCTGAGACTAGGAAACACCAGCTCTTTTGAGGCTCTGAACAAATATGTCTCCCATTTGCCCCTGAGGTGGACACTTTCTTTACTGTACTGGTCAGCAAAGAAAGCTTCCCTCTGCCCTGGTAGGAGTCTGTGTCGTCCAAGGCTGTTTTCTATACAAACTTCTTTGAAAGTGCAGTCCAGAACAAAACCTGTCCATGTCTCTGTTCACAAGACATGCAAACATGTGAGAGATCCATGTGAAATTGTCTCACAATGGTCCTTAACACTGAAATTGTATATTCATTTTTCTATAAAATACCATAAGGGCTTTACTGTGTCATATGCATTTGCTAAATAAGACTGTGAAACTATAATTTTAAAAGCGATGAAACTCTTAGATATGTGGGAAAATATCTAGTAATTGCCACTACAAAGCATACTTTATGAGTAAATATAGCATTTTATTTTACATAATTTAATCACAAAGAAGTCTAACTTATTTTCAGCTTAGTTACAAATAAGAAAATGAATTTGTAAATTGTAAATAAGATAATTTTTTTAAAAGCTCGAGTAAAAATAAGTAAGATAGTTTCTATTTTTATTAGAGCAAAGAACATTTAATGTGTTGAAAATCTTAATGAATAAAGTTAACAATGAATAGTCACTAACAAAGCAGTCCAACAAATAAAACAACAAAATTTTAAAAGAAAAGTTAGACTATCAATTGAATGTAAAACACCTTCTCTGTGTATTTTGGACTAGCTTTTTATTCAGTATACATATTGACAACTATGATTGAAAAAAATATAATTTCAGCAACAGCATGTTCACCTTCTTAGCTCAGTCAATGCTTATTTTCCCATTTAACATATGAGATAGATCTTTCTATATAAATATTGAAGAGATTCCTCCGTGTTGCCCAAAAGTCAATGCCCCTCCTCCAATTTAACAGCCAGTGCTGTGTGTTACTAAGAGGAACAAAGTTAGCCCCACCAATTGACTTGACCCCATATATTTTTTTTTCATGGACAAATACCACAGTCCTTTCAACAGGCATTAAAATAACTTATTGCAAATAGTTTCACCTTTGAACTTTTATATACTTTATTTTGCCTATAATTTATCTCACACTATTAATATGGTACATGAAGTTAAGGACTCCTATCTATTTAGCTCATCGATTTCTTTGTCCTTAGCATTTACAATATTTGAGACATCCGAGAAGCCTAGTAAATATTTGCTGAATTAAATTAAATTTCACCTGTCTAATTCACACCAAACAGGTGAAAGAAAACACTAATTTTTAATTATAATTTAGCAAAATTTCAAATAAAAAATATGACTATAAAATACTGAGAAACAGTCATTGACAACTGAATAGTTTATGGTCATTACAATTTTTATAATTCAGTTTAAATCTGTGCATTACTCATAAAGTTGCTCAATGATATTTATTAAATGAAAATCTGAGTAAAGATATTTTCTCAGAAGCAGAAGTAAAACCACCAACAGTTGATTATGAAGTATGTATTTTTTTCTTAAAATGAAAGGGAAATTTCTGAGAGATGAAATATATAAATTAATTAATACATATATTAATTCCTTTCTAGGATATTCCCTGTAAGCTTAATAATAATGATTCAGTTGTTTATGTTTTTTAGAATCTAGCTGGTTTTGGTCATGAATGTAATTACATAAGGAATTTAATGTAAGTGTATTTAAAGTAACAGTGAATATCACTGTTTATATATAAACCTAAGTGGATCTTTTGATGATGTGCTCGTAAAGGACAGCCTTGAGCCTCACACTCTGTAACACGTTTGGAAAACATATCACCAAATATAAGATTTATTCTTAGATTTTCAATACCTTTTGTAATAATCATTGTTAAACTTCAGTTGTATTTATATAATCTGCTGAAGGTTATCTGCCACAAATTTCACAGTGAAGAATTTGGTTGAGCAATAAAGGGAAACTTTAATAAAAACTACAATTGAATGCATCTCTAAAATAATTTAAAGTGTTTTATTTTATCAAAATTTTACCTTTTAGGTGCTTCATGTACTTAAATATATATGTTTCCTTTTTAAATTACTTTGCCTATACATAAAATAAAGTGATTTTGTGCACATATTGAAGTGCTTTGATAAATACAGAATTGTATATATCTACAACCACAATCAAGATGAGAACATTTTCATGACCCTTAAACGTTCTGGTGTGCACCTTTGCAGTCAGTCGCCTCATTTCTGGTCCTGTACAGCCCTAATCTGCTTCTTCTAGATTAGTTTTGTCCATTCTAAAATTTCCTGTGGGTAAAGTCATGCTTTCTTTTGTGTCTGGCTTCTTTTGCTCAGCATAAACCTTTCGAGATCCACCCATATTGTTGCATGCATTATGAGTTCCTTTATTTTTATTGCTAAGGAGATACACATTTTATGGATACAGCACAATATGTTTATCCAGTCACCTATTAGGTGAATTTCTAGTTTATGGCTATTTTGAATATGAATGTTATGGATATTTGTGCAAAAGTTTCTGTGTAGAGTGTAGACGTGTTATCATATCTCTTAGGTAAATGCTGAGAAGTTGAAAACATGGTTGCATGTTTAACTTTATACAAAACAATCAAACACTTCCCCAAAGTGATTATAATAAATTTTCCTGCCCACCAGTCATGTTTGAGAGCATCATTTGAAACAAAGAATTTTGCTTCAAAATTCTTGACAATATATGACATTAATATTGTCTTTTAGCCATTTCAGTGGATGTTTAGTGACATCTCATGCTTTTAACTTAACAATTTCTTGACGGGCAATGATGTTAACCATCTTTTCATTGGTTAATTGCTTGTGAATTATCTGTCCAAAGTTCGCCCATGTTTTCTGAAATTCTTTTAGCATTTTACTCATTACCTTTCCATAAACATTTCACAATTTCTCAAGTACCATAAAATAACTTTGAGGTTTTTGGTTTGCACATTATTCATAAAGCTATTCAAAACTATATGCTTTCTATAATCCATGCACACTTAAAGGACGATGAACATCCCACCAAATAAAGCTCATGCACTCTTTCATTTCTTGGATGGTATGTTGTTACATTTTAGTAGTGAAAGAAGTTATTAAGTAAGATAAAGATGGATATAGAAACAAACATACATATATAAATGCATACATACACCAACAGTGACAGTAATGCAGGGCTGTCATGGATTTCCCCTTGTAGCAGGTGAAATTTGAACATAGGCCAGAATGAAGTGGGGGGTTAAACTATGTTGACACCTGAGAAAAAAATAAGTCAAAGCAAAGGACATAGCTGGTGCCAAAGGCCCTCAGATGGTTGCACGTTTGATGTGTTTAAGAAACACCAAGGGAGCCAAGGTAGGTGAATATAAATAAGCAAATGGAAGAGAGTAAGGGAACCCAGTATGGATGGATGAAAATGTTTTTAAAGAATCATACTAGAGTTCTGTGGAACACAGCTTCATGAGGTTAAGGAAGACTAGTTAAGAGGCTATTTCAATAATCCAGAGATCCATGGCATAGTTGGTAAGAATTCTTCATCTATATATTCTTGGAATGTAGAAGCAAGAGAATTCTGTGGTGGCCAGAAGTAAGATAACAATAAAAGGAAGCATTTGTCAAAATCTATACAATGTGTAACATCAGTAGTGAACCCTAATGTAAACTATAAAATTTGGATATTCTGTCAATATAGTTTCACTGATTTTTACAAATGTGCCACTCTGGTGCAAAATGTTCATCGTGGGGGACATTGTGCATGGGTGGAGAAGGGAGCATATGGGAACTCTGTATTTTCTGCTCAGTTTTAGTAAACCTAAAACTCCTCTAAAAAATAAAGTTTATTAATAAAACAATAAAAGAAGGTATCATCTGTGTAAAGCAATTTGAAGAATGGAGTTGCCACTTATGAAGATGGAGAGACTGGGAGGAAAATTCCGCTGCTAGGTTGAGAATATGTTGATTTTGGACGAGCTAAGTGCCTATTAGATTTACAAGTGAAAGTATTTAACAGCTCCTTAGAAGTATGATTCAAAAGTTCAGGAGAGAGATCTAGGCTGGAAATTTAAAAAAAATTTAAATGTAAATATATTGATTGTTTTAAATTTATGGAGATGTGATCACTTAAGGAGTGAGCAGGAAAAGAAACTGTAATATTTCAAGGTCAAGTAAGAAACAGCCCAAAGGAAATGGGAAAGGAGCTCTAAGTGAGGAAGGGACCCCAAAACGGTAAGAGGTAACAAATGATCATTGGATTTGGCCATTTGAAAGTCATTGATAAAGGTAAGGGATATTTTTTTTTAAGAAACAGGAATGAAAGTCTAATTGGTTTGGGTTCAGGGGAAAATGAGAGAAAAGCTTCTAGGTTTCTATAGGACAAAATGACTAAATCAGTTTATTTCAACATATCCTCCAGATGCATACGTATCAACATGCAAAACTACCAACATGACCTACAATCTACAGTTAATGGTATCAAGAGCATAAATTATAGAAAATGCAACAAATGTTAATGTGAAAAATGGGGAAATAAACTTCTGAAACCAGGAGAAGCAGCTAACATGCCAGAGCATAAAATCGTGAGAAAACCAAGCAAGAAAGACAAGAGACCGTTCCTAAGTAGGGCATACATAAATGCGGATTGTTTTATCCTCTGGCTACTTAGACATACCTGTTTACTTCATGAATCCTGAATGTGTGCCAGCTGGCCAAGGTTGTACCTAAATGACCTTTGTGTGTGTATGCTCTTTCTGAGGCTTGTTGAGGGAATATTGGTCATTTCATGTGAATTAAATTAAAACATTAGCCATTAAAAACTGATTTATTTTGCTATTCTCCAAAATTAACGCTTGATTTCTGCAGACAAAATTTTAAAAACACATTTATTGAGTCTGTCTCATGGGAAACCAAATGGGTAATTCAGCCTAAATTAAATTTTCACTTGTGTTAGTCTCACATTTCTATAAAAATTATAATTTCTAATTATATAACATAATGAGAATTTAACAGTTTCACAATTATGTTACACAACATGAAATACTTAGAAAAACATTGCCTAAGTATATACATAATATGAAAATTTGTTTCTAAAAATCATGTAATTAATGTGGCAATTATTCCAGGGGAGATTAGTTTATTGTTTTCTTAGCCTGCTTAGATGCTGAGATTTTATTAACACATAGTTTATATTCAATCTTCCATGATGATATTCAATTCCAGGTATGAGAAAGATTAATATATTTTTTAAAAACTACAACTATATATATTCAAACTATAAGCAAAAAGTTAAAATAGCTCTTTCATCATATACAAAAGGAAACCAGTGCTTTGTGTCTCTTACTTAAGTTACCTGACCATAATCATATGCTAAATTAAAATGTTAAAATGTTCTTTTGTGAATATGAACAATGGCAAAAGACAATCCACATATTGCCAAAGATACCAAATATCAAAACTAAGAATTAGATGCCATGTGAGTTGTGGTGTGGAAGAAACACCAGAATTTAGTTAGATATTGAAGGTTTACTCCCTTGATAGAAAAAAATTTCACTTCTTTACTGAATTCACATAGGTAAGTAATAATTAGGTTAAAGAATGTGTGGCAGAAGGCTTGAAAAAGTGTAAAATTCTAAATATTATATCAAATTTACTAATCTTTACATAATAATACACCTGATTTTTATGCATCAAATGCATCACAGGGCAGCTATATAAGATGTACATGACACAAAGCTGCAAAGTGTAACATTTGAATACTAATAAAATTTGAATGCAGCTATATTTATTTATATTTTATATTATATATTTGTAAATCCAGGGAGGGGAAAATCCCAAGGAAAAATGCTTTTGAAACCAAAATCAGTTCCTGCTGCGGCAGAAGCTAGCGAATCCTCCCAACTTCTCTGGTCCAGATAAGCCCTTGCTCGCCTACATAATTACCCATTGATATGGAGAAGGACTACTTCTCTCAACCCCTTGGAAACACCTGTTAATATGGAGATGCACTAAAGCCAGGCAAGAGATTCTGGAAATATTGCAATTTTACCCACAGGCCACCCCTCCAGAAATCTCGCCATACAATCTACTTGTTCCCCATCTTCCGCAATGGTGCCTGGGTGAGAAAACTGGAGCATTGTAACCAGACTAATGACATACAATAGCAACAGCAATAAAATCATGATAATCCTCAAGCCAGAGGATTCAGCTAGGTTCGAAGTCCTATGCAGGTTAAGTCCATAGCTCACCCACAGGCAGACAGTAGCTGAAGAGGTAGAGGGTTCAGAGCAATCACCATGCTGCAGCCAGGAGGTGCATGCCAGCCACAGGGACTGTAGAAGAAAATAACCTTAAGGGTGATAAGATACATGTTTTAATGACACCAGCATAGGCAAATCTTGTCCACCAGGTAAGATACGTGCAAGAGAGTGGTCCTGTGGTAGGACAGTGGCAGGAATGGGGTCTTGTCCTGGTCTAGTATACCAGACTTTCACCCCCTCCCTGTGGGAGTTACAGATGGGTCAATATATAGGGCAATGGGAAGTAAATGTACTGGTCCTAAAGATAAAACAAAACTTCCCCATAAGGTGCTTTTACCTCCTGGATGCTTTGGGTACAGTACCATGATTGTTGGAGGCCACTCTGCTGTTACTCCAGGAATACACACGAGGCCAGCTTCCAGGCCTCTTCCCCAAGGTGCCAGAAGGGCCAGCCATCGCTGTCAAAATGTCCAGGGCATGTCCACTCAACAGTGTCTGGAGGGTTTAATGCAGCTGGGGCTGACAACAGGATGTTGATCTGCTGGCCATATCCTGACTGCAAGAGCTCCTCTTTGGTTTGCACATACAGGTGTATAGGAGAGGCAGCAAGGTGTGCTAGCATATCCTCAGGGCTCAAGGCTCGTTTTGGGGACTTCTCATTCAAATGCCGTAACACTGCACATAAGTGAACTGACCAGCCCCTTAAACTACTGGTGTCCAACTTCAGGCCATATTTCAACAAACCATTGTACCTCTCTATCATGCCTGCCCTGGTAGTGTTATATGGTACATGAAACTTCCACTTCATTCTTAATTGTTGCACCTATTCTTATAATGCATGTCCAGTGAAGTGGGTGCCTGGATCACCCTAAATCACTTGCTACCCACTATAGGCTGCAAAGAGATGCTCTAGGCCCCTCTTCGTGGTTTGCTGATCTGCACAATGCCCAGTAGTCCAGTAGCTGTGTCCACACAAGTCATGGCATACTGATATCCTTCTGATATGGGCAGAGGCCCAATATAGCCTATCTGCCACCTGACAAGGTTATCGGCCCCTTTACTATTGTCCCATGTTGCTGAGGGACTCAGTGTAAGTCCCTCTTAGAGCACACAAGGCACTCCTTCTGGGCTCGGCTGACTTCTTCAAAGGTCAACGGCAAGCCTCACCAATGGGCTACAGCCCTCATTGTCTTTTGTCCTGAGTGCAACAAATGCTAATGTAACCATTGGGCTACATCAGAGGCAGGCTTCCTTTCTAGCCAACATACCTAGGCCAATCAGTCTGCTTCATCATTCCCTGGGGATGCCAAAGGCAAATGGCCAGTCATATGATATACAGTAACAGTCTTAGTCTGACCATAGGTCTTGCCACTACGTGACCACCCATCCAGATGGCATGGTACCATGTCGGTAGCCACAGGGTCAAGCCCCAATAGATGGCCCAGCTGTCAGTGCAGACAGCTATAGGGGAGGGCTCCTGGGTGGTCATGAGACATACTGCCCATAACTCAGCCCACTGGCTGCTCTTCCCCTCTCCATCTTCCATCCATATTGTCTCAGTCTCAGGATAGAAAGCCACAGCTCTCCACTTGGGGGGCTGCCCACAACTGGGGCCATTTGTATAGCAAGCATCTTCAGGTACAGGGACTTTTACCTCCTGATAAGGATTCTCGGTTATCAATGGCTGAAAAGCAAGTTCTTCCTGCTGTCCACTGGTATAGGTCACTGGCTCCAATAAGCATTGGAGTTCTCCACTTAAGGGGCTAGTAGAGAGGGTGCTACACTGCTGTAAATATGCATCCTGTTTGGCCAGTGTGGGCATCTGTGGCACACCACTCCGTGGCCTTTGGGTCCAGTCTCGCATCCACCCCACAATGGGATAGGTGGTTATTACCTTCATTGGAGCTGTTCCAGTGATGGTCTCTGTAGCCAGCAAGGTGTGGTACATAGCCACTAGTTGCTTCTTTATCAAGGTGTACAGGACCTGTGCTCCATTCCATAGGTGTGACCAGAATCCAATAGGTTGGTGTGTCTGTTCAAGCTGCTGCCAAAGACCCCATCCATAACCATCTTCGGCTACATGAACATCTAGCTCACAGGGCCTTGATGAGTCCATCACACTCAAGGCCTGTACACCTTGACTGTTCACTTAGCAGCAGTAAAAGCAGCTGCACATGTCTCATCCCAGTCCCACCTGATGCCCTTTCATACCAACCAGTATAAGGGCTTCAGAATTTGTGACAAGTGCAGGATAAACACTCTCTAGTAGCCCAAAAGACCCAAAAACTCTTGTAATACTGCCACAGTGCTAGGGGTCGGGAAAGCCTGGACCTTGTCTATGACTGCTTCAGGAATAACTTTAGTTTTACCTGACCAGACAACCCCCAAGAATTTTACAGACAAACCAGGTCCCTGAACCTTGGTGCTGCTCACAGCCAATCCTTCCTCCTGTAGATGTTGCAGCAGTCTAGGTGCTGCCCCTTCTAAATCTGAAAGAGAATCAGACGTGAGCATAATATCATCAATTTAGTGATACAGCCGCACCTTTTGGGGTTTCTTCCATGTGGCCAAGTCCTGGGCTACAAGTCCATGACAGGTGGTGGGACGGTGGAGGTATCCCTGTGGAAGGACAGTGAATGTCCCCTGCCGGCCCTCCCAAAGTGAAGGCAAACTGTTCCTCACTTTCCTGTGCTATGTCAATACAGAAGAAACCATTAGCAAGGTCTACTACACAATGATACATCCCCAGTTCATGACTGAGTGTGTCCATAAGGGCTGCTATAGAGGGCACAGCAGCATGCAAAGGGGGTGTGACTTTATTCAATTCCCTGTAGTCCATGGTCACACGCCAGGAGCCATCTGGCTTTTTCACTGGCCACACTGGGAAATTAAAAGGACTATGAGTGGGCTTTATGACGCCCACCCTCTCCAACTCCATAGATTTTCTCCAGTTTCCTTGTGACCCCCAGGTAATTTATATTGATTACTATTTGTCATCTGCCAAGGTATAGAACTGCCTTTACCACACGTACCCTCAGTCTGAACTCACCTGCAGTGGTCTGTAACCACAAGCCCTACAGGATATCTACCCCCAACATATATTCAGGGATGGGAGAAATGCACACATTATATTCCTTTGGGGGTAAATGCCCTATCTCCAATGAATTTGGGCTTTCTTCACTCTAATTGCCTTACCCCCATAGGCATCTATCAACAGCAGGGGTTCCATGAAAATGCTCAGGGTTGCCATAAATCAGAGAACATTCAACTCCTGTGCCCACCAGTGCCAGGACATATTGCACATAAACAGGGAACCAAAGAATTGCTAATTCTATATGTAGCCTTGAGTCCCCACCATGCCCCCAAGGTAGGGACCTTGGCCCCCCTCAGCCAAACCATGTTCCCCAATCTTCCTCTTGTGGGTGTGAGGGCCCAGGTAAATCCTGAGTACTGTCCCCCAGGGAGTTTTGCAGGGACACAGGCCAGGCATGAGTCTTTGACTCCAGTTTCCATGCCCTGGACCTCAGCAGCTGGAACTGCTGCTCTGGCTTTAATTGGTGCCACAGTTCTAACAAGATGCTATTGGGCTGCCCATCAGGTTTCTCTTTTACTACCCCAGCCTTTATCAAATCAACCCGCATCTGGGTCCTCAAGACCTTTCTGGGGCCCTTTGCACTTCTCCTCTCAGTCATGCCTATACTTCCCTCCGTGCCCTTATTGTTTCCACCTCCCCTAGATCTGCTAAAGTACGAGTAGCCTCACTTATGGGTTGCCCTATGCGGGGGGTAAGAGTATTCACTAGGGACCCAAAGAGAGATGGGGAGCTGTATGGAGCTCCAGGTTTCTCATTCCTAAGGTGAACAACTCCTCACTGGAGCCCTGGGGTCCATATTACAGGTAATATTTTTCACGCCCAGTTCCTGCAGTACCTGCTGGAGCTCTACACATGTTTTCCAGCTAGTGGGTAAAGATGGTAAATCACCTGATTAGGCCAAACTGCCCTCATGGCAGCTGTCAGCCATTCCAGAAGTGTCTGATTCTCTGAGGCATGATGGGCACCTTTCAACCACCACTGGAGGGAAGGGTAAATTGTCAGAGAAGCCAGTCTACTCATTTCAGGACCCAACATGACAATGTTTTCCAACCCTACATCCCAGAGATGTAAAAGCCATGTAAGCAGAGAGTAGGATGGCTTCTGCCTATACCAGCCGCTCATGTCCACCAGCTCATCCTGGGTATAGGGGCGGAGCATGGAGCGCTCCACAACCTGGGGAGGGGGCGGCTCCTCCCCCTGAGGAGTCTGAGGTTGTTTTGATTTGTTATTTTAATTACAGCCAGGCTGGCCTTTAATACAGGAGAGGCTGGTGCCTTGGGCAGGCGGTGGCCTCAGCAGCAGAGTAGCCCATGGCCCCTCCTTCTCATCTTCCCCCAGCTCCTCCACCATGTCCAGGGCTGAAGGCACCTCTCTCTCCTCCCCCTCCCCATAGTCTCCTGCAATGCAGCACTGCTAAGGAACCTTCCAGGAGCATGCTCTGTTTTCCCAATAACTGTCTCTCTTCCTTAAGGCATCCTATATGTCATCATCCAGCTCCTCCAAGCAATGCTTAAGTGTGTTCTCTCCTGCTGAAGCCCCCCTCTCTTCCTGATAACCTTCTCTATAACCCTCTCTTTCTCCTCGACAGCCCTTTCTTTCTTCTCAATATTTTTCACTGTCTTAAAGAACAGAGACCCTATAATGCCAGCTGCTACCTGGCCACTCAGAGCCTCTAAGCAGTCTTCTGTCTCATGGAGGTCTGAGTCTGCAGCTTCCTGGGTCTCCACTCTTCCCCAGTTCTGGGGAAGGCCCCACCCCTCTAGGAGGTGCTTTACCCTAGACCAATTCCCCACTAGGGGCTCCCATATTGGAAGCCCCATAGATAGAGAGTTCCCGGGCAAATCTGCACCCTCTGCTGCTGCAGCTACTGGGGGCTCCCCACTATCCACAGGGGGTATCCGGGCATCTCCTCACCATCTCTAGGGGCAGCACACCCAAGGGTCACACCCATGTAGACTGATTTTGGGTTCAGAGGTCCTGCCAACTACTGCCAGATGTAAATCTGGGAAGGGGAAAATCCTGGGTAAAAATGCCTTTGAAACTGAAATCATTCAAAGGGAGAAATAAAGTCTAAAACCCGTTTATTGCTTACAAGGAGTCATCCACATCTCTGTCTCCTGCTGTGGCAGAAGTGAGCAAATCCTCCCCACATCCTCTCTGGTCCAGATAAGCCCTCGCTTGCCCACATAATTACCCAACGATATGGAGATGGACTATTTCTCTCCACCACTTGTCAACACCTGTTGAAACTAAAGCCAGGTGAGAAATTCTGGAAATATTGCAATTTTACCCACAATATTATACTTAATATTTATACACTGCTAGTAATACAACTAACAGTCCTATTGCTTGATTTTTTTCTCAAAGTAGGATTAGCAGTGACTTCATATAAAACATAAATAGACCTCAGCTTGAGGTGGCTGGCTACCTGGCAGCAAAGAAATAATGTGCTGTGCAGACTTGATCTCAGCTTAGTTCTATTAATAAAGTACATGTATTTCAATATTCAGTGATTTCCCATGCCAGGAATGATTGTAATAATAAGACACTTACAGATGTGTTCTAAAGGTAAAAGTTAGAGAAGTTGTGAATCATAGCACTACAATACTGCTAAATTGAGAAAAAAAAAAAGGCAAATGTATTCCCAAAACTCTGCCCAAATTTACTGCTTTGTTTGGAGTAGGGTAGTGGCACAAACTCTACCTGTGGGATAAAATTCACACGAAAAAATAGATGCTTCCAACACCAGTGGTTATTGCCTTTTAGCACATCACCGTTTATCCTGCATGACTGCTAATCCTTACCTATGCCTCCCTTCCTCTGATAAAATCAAATCCCCTCAAGACTGTCTCAAAAGCAGTTAATTTTATTTGCCTGAGGATGAGTCTTCATGTGATTTTATAAGAACTTCCTGCCCCTCGCAACACACTTATGAATTATCTGTCTATCAATGTTTTGGTGACTAGAGCTCCATTTCTTTGAGGCAAAGCTTTTTATTTTATTCTTTAGAGATGCAAGGCTTAAATTTATACCTTAACTCACAGATGCTCATTTCTCTTGAATAATAATAAAAAAAAGTCAAATGTAAAAAACTGACAGGAGGATTTCTTAGTTTGTTTTGTTTCATTTCTATTTTATTAAATAGGGGAACTCCTTAAAGAATGTAAACATTCTGGGGGTGAAGAGAGAAAGAGTTTGCTGCCTAAGCAATGAAAGGATTTCAGAAAAAGTAATTTCAAAATAAATGATTTTCACAGATTTCAACATTTTTTTCAAGAGTTAAACTTACTTTCACCTGAGAGGCACAAACCATAAAGCTCATGATTTATGAGGTTATGTCCCCCATTTCATAGAGTTGAATTCTTTCTGAAAGAATATTATTCCTAGAAGATTTATTAGTCCAGGTATCAAGGTACATGAGAGAGTAGTTCTCAAACTCTACATAAACACATCCCAGAAGTCTTGTTTAGAAATACCGGATTTCTTGTTCCATTTTCAAGAGATTCAGTAAGTCAGAGATGAAGTAGCCCAAGTGGTTCTGATAGGGGCAGTCCATACACACCCATGTTTTGAAAAACACTGTCAGTGGACATTGTTTAATGACGACCATGTAGAAAGCCGCCGCTTTGACTTGGCACTAAGAACATGCACTTCACAACTTTCTCTGCCACAAGTCTCATTAATAATAGCAGACAAATTTTTCCTAGGAGTAATATCTTGTTGAAGCTCACAACTGCCATGTGCTAGAGACATTTTCAAGTTGAGGGAACTGAAATTCAGGTGGTTTAAGTAATAAAATCGACTTCACATTCATTCACTAAATAATAATTAAGTGCCTCTTATGTACCAGGCATTTTTATTGATGGTTAGCAAACTGTGGTGAACAAAACAAACCAAATCCTTATTCTTATGGACGAACAGAGTTGTGAAAGAGAAAAAATAAAATATGAACAAATTAATGCAAGAATGAGATCATTTCAATGGTTTGCAGAAAATACCATAAGGCAATAAATATAAATTAGATGTTCAGAGAAGGACTGAGAAGGTATTTTTTGAATGGTACCTGAATAACAAGAAGGACCCAGCTATGAAGAGACCAACAGATAATTCCAGAAGAGGAAACAGCAAATTTTAAAGGCTCAAGCCATTAATGTTAATAGCTACAGTTGTAACTCCTTGAGCTAGATTTTTTTTAAATAGCTGACTGTTTTATTTTTGTTCTTTCTTCAAACAGACATGTACACCTGGAGGGATAAGTCCTGAGTTTGTAACAGAACAGGACTTTCATACTAATTGTCAAATAACACAAAAATATTTCCCCTTGGCAAGCTGAACAGAGTGCTCTTTGATCGGATGAGAACGAGGCTCTGTAAGTCACAAATGAGCATAGCTTTAGCAATTAGTCATTTGTTTGTACAATACTGTATGTCAAGGAAGGAAGGATGAAAGGAAGAAAATTGAATGCTGTAAACATGGAGAAGCTGACATATTCGGCTAAAAAATAGTAGGAGAAAAAAGGTACCAACTAGGATTTTGAACTTTGACAAAATGCTCGTCTAAACTGCCCATAATCAAAGAAAACCTTTACCTAAACTTGTACGGCTTTTGGAATACAAAGAAATCTTTTGATATATGAAGTGCATCTCTTTAAAATAAAAGAATTGAATATCAAGTTATAAATGAGTCAAAAAAAAGATGTTGGTTGCTTCATTGTGTGACAAAAAAGTGATTTGTTCAAAAGCCTTTCAAATGTGAACATTAGTTAGTTAATAACTGCTACTAATTAAGGGTAAGTTAAGTGCTCCCTTCCTAAGATTTTTTGACCCATTTTGATGTGCTCTCTAATACAAAAAGCCCATTTCAAGGGAGGAAATATCTGTCGCTACTTTGGAAAATTAAAAACAAAATAGATTTGGATCATAATGGATTCTTAATGCTTCTACTTGAAAATTCAAAAACATTTAAAAAACTCTGAGATGTTAATAGCTTATTTTTTTCATAAATGGAATAGTTTTAATTAATCTAGAAGTTTTGCCTGAGCTAACAATAACTTAATCTGGTTAAAAATGAAAATATTTAAGCATCATATTTTCAAAATGAAAAATGATCTGGGTCTGAGGAAAACCCCACATTTTATCCTGTGTAGAAATAGCATAGGTAGAGAATAAATCAAAAGATGCAAAGTATTTGAGGGTTTCTTGCTCTACCTACCTTTACTAGGAGACTCCCGATATCCTAACCTAATGTCATCTAACCTTCACCCTCAGACTCAGGGCTTACTCTGATTACCAGGAAGGGGTGCCATAAATCACAACAGTTCAAGGCCCAGCCTCAAGTCCACCCAATTGCCTTGTGGGACTTGTACACTTCATTTTTGCCTTATTCTTCATTACCACTTCATTGACTTATACTTCTGTTATGATCATCGAGAACCTTTGCTAAACAATAACCACTTTCCTTGATTTGACCTTGTTTTCCAGCCTGGGCTTCTGCCTCTGGAACCTGCTCCCAAGGGCAGCCTCCCCTTCTTTTGATCACATCTGTGGATCACCTTCTGCTCTTGTCCAAGTTTGTACATCCATCTGCCAGTGCTTAGATGACCTGCCACTTTCAGGTTAGCTGACACAGAGGCAGTATTTCATTATAGTTGACTGCTATGAAACTATTTTTTTTTATTTTTTTGTATCATTTTTTTTACTAAGGTATCAATGATATACAATTTTATGAAGATTTCACATGAGCAACATTGTGGTTACTACATTCACCCCATTATCAAGTCGCCCCCACATACCCCATTATAGTCACTGTTCATCAGCATAGTAAGATGCTATAGAGTCACTAGTTGTCTTCTGTGCTATACTGCCTTCCCCATCCCCCCCTACATTATGTGTGCTAATCATAACACCCTTTAGTCCCTTTCTCCCCACCCACCCTCCCCACCCGCTTTCCCTTTGGTAACCACTAGTTCCTTCTTGGGGTCTGTGAGTCTGCTGCTGTATGAAACTATGTCTTAAACCTGACTATGTGTAACAATCAAAGGAGGGATTGAAGAAATTATCATTTCTGAGGCACATATCCTAAGCCTATTGAATAAGAAACCAATCTACATCATACAAACCAATATTTTGGAGCTCCCTTCAGCCCCCTAACACATGCACATACACCACCCTTTGATTTCTATATTGCAAAGATTAGCAAATATGGATATATCTTAGAATCACTTGATTAGCTTAAAAATGTTATTTCTGGGCTCCACCACATATATTTGATCAGAATCTTGGGAGTGGATCCAGGTTTGGGTAGCATGTCTAAGATTACCAAGTGATTCTAATGCGTGATCAAAGTTGAAAAGCACTGTATCATAACCAACTTGTCTGGCACCGTTCCAAGGCACTTCCAGTCTTCTGCAGGCAGACCCTTGCAGATGCTGGCTGCCTTCCTTTCCGGAATGCCTCATGCTACCTGCTGTTTATGTATTTACTAATTACATTAATTCCCTCATTATGTATTTTTTTTAGTGCTGAAAGGTGGCAAGCATAATGCTAGCCAGACTAATCCTCATAAATAGCTATAGACTCTGGGCTGTGATTGTTCTGGGAAAGAAAAAAATGTGTATATCAATAAAACTTACAGGGAGGCGTTTATAAAGTAACTCCTGAGATCCTATACCCAAGGGGTAGCTTTATGTGTGTGACAGGAACATCGTGGTCTCAATAATTTAAAAGCAAAACTTTGGCAAATAATACTAAGCCTAAATATGTGTACGTTCTTAAAAAATGAAAAGAAAAATAAGAAATGGCCGCAATACATAGGAGAGAGAGAAAAGAAAGGAGAGGAATAGAAAGAGAGAAAGGAGAAGAAAAGATAACAATTGGTCAAAAAGAGAAATGAGAAAAAGAAGCTGTTCCTTGATAACTGGAATATACATTTTTCAGAGTGTGACCGATCCAGGGGAAACCTCTTAGCTTTGAAATGCACGGACCTTCTCTAGCAGTGGGCGTCTTTTCCCCCTAGTAGGCACTGGCAGTGTCTGCGAAGAGTTCGGGCTACCGCAGCTCAGGGCAGGGCCGCTGGAATCCAGCGGGTGGAGCCCAGGGATGCTGTCATGTAAAGCGCAGAACCCCGTCCCCACCCCGTCCCCCACCCCGCGCCCCGGCCCAAGAAAAATTAACAAGCCTTAGAATACCAACAGTGCTGAGGCTGAAACACTTTGATCTGTAATAGTAAATCAGAGGGAGTCAGAGAGTCAGAGATAAAAGCTGAGAAAAACAGATTCTGAACAATCTGAAATCTTTATGGAACCAGAGAGACAGAAATCTGAGTTTATGTAAAAGTTTTGCTACAAGGTTAATATTCCAGTCTCCCCTGACCCGAGATGCGGAGCAGAGGAAGCAAACCGAACAAAGATAATGTAAGTAGAGAAAGATCCCAGTAAAGCTGTGACAAACGTGTAGAGCTAATGGCAACACCAAGCACCACTTGCCTGCGCTGATGGAAATGCCTGGTTTCTGCGCTGTCCCGTGCAGTAGCCACCAGCCACCTATGGTTATTGGACACTTGAAGTGAGCCTATTGACCTAGTATGAGCAAGGAATTGAATGTTTAATTTTATATAATTTTAATTAGCTGAGGCTTAAATAGTGAGCTAGATGTGATTTAGGGTCTGCAGATCAGATGTATTCGTGTGAAGCGTGAAGTCAGAACTAAGTAGGGACAGAGGCAAAGCATGTAGGTTGTAGTGAAGATGAACAGGTTCTGTGGCGAGCAGCTGTACTGATGGTTCACCAGTCCGGGAGGCAGCAGTAGCTCCACTGCAAGCTGGCCCATCTATGCAATGTGGACTGTGGCACCTTCTTAGCAGCTTGGCAAAGAGTCCATTTATGCAGCTTTTCCAGTGATTCTGTGAGCAGCTTAATAACCTATGACAAACGTTTCCACATTTTTTTAGTTCAAGTGCCCCTAGTGTCTCAATATGTTTTTTTCACAGTATTCATAGTAATTTAAACTCTAAAATCCATGCAATGTTCATATAGTATCATCTTTAACACATATATTATGTTCCATTTATTAAATAGGTCAAAACAACTTAACAGTAGTGGTTTCCATGGTGTCCAACACATGTCACTGTATTTGGTTCAAAAATATAAACATCACTTGACATCCCTGCAAGCTGGCCACAGTAGCACCACAGGGGAGCTTTAGCGCAGATAGGGAACCATGGCCCAGTGGTAAAATATATTCTGTTCAGGCAAGCATAGAGTCTGTTTATTCAGTCTTTTCAATGTTTCTAAAAGCTCTTTAGCATAAATTGTTTCTGTTCGACCTAGTCAGAACAGATTCTGTATTTTCAACTGAATCCAGGCTGATACAATCCTATTATCAAACTTTTAAACTGACGTGAAAGGTGCATTTTGAGAAGGCAATCATTTTCCCAAACAGCTGGTAGGTGCTAGAACTGTGAATCTAAGCCAGGTAATGTTCGTCAGAACTAACAGCAGTGATCACCATTCTATTCTATGTCCAGCTACTTAGGAGGAAAATAAGGTTCAGTTAGTTTATTACTGGGGTTGAAAGCACTCATCTTCACAGTAGTGGCAATGGGTTTTGAAGCCAGATGTGTCTAATTATGACATTTATTTCTATAATATTCTGCACTTATTACTGATTATATGGCAATATTGGGCAATTTTGTTTTTTCAATTCAGTGGTCATTAATGTTCAAACATCCTCCCATGCTTACTGTTTTAAGGCTATTGTACTGAAGTACATGACTTAACTTCTCAAGCCCTGTTTCAACACAATCCTTAGGGGATGTGGGTGTTGCTGGCTTTTTCATAACTGACACCAAAGTGACCACTTCAGTTGTGAATGAAGAACACTTGTGGATTTCTGCCTTTACTTGCATACTTTAAACAGTGAACTAGAACAATTAAATCTCTGGTTTCTGCTAGGAATGTTCTTGAACACACCAATTGTTTTGAATCAATAAAGTTATGCAACCTAAAGCATGAAAATTTGCCCATGCTTTGGGATTCTCTAAATTTTATTTGTACAATCACAAGTCTTTATAATTTTAAGTCTAATTTGTATTTTACTGGTTCAAAGTTACTTTTCTTGCAACTTCTTGCAGTGTGTTATTCCTAACGACTTCATCTTCATCTGTGTCACTAAAACTATGTTAAAGGTTTCTGATTTTCTTACTTGAGAACACACTGATTCAAATAATTTTCTCTAAAATTCATGTTCTATGAACTTAACAAGAATTATCTAGTTAACCATATAAATTACTAATAGAAATATTGAAGTACTGAAAATACTTCTAATGTAAAAGTACTGTTGATCCTCTTTATTCATGGTTTCTGTGTTTTTGATTTCCTTTCGGCTAAAATTTGTCTTTAAATGCATCATATTTACATCACTTTCACAGACTTGGACAAAGTGGTGAAAAATTTAAGCCCCTGATGTACATATTCCAAGCTGAGGTCAAAGAAGGGGACACTCTGCCTTCTTGTTTCAGCTCTTGAACTATGAACAGTTGTGTAATCTATTTAGTGTCATGTTTTTCACCTTTTTGCATTTTCTGTTAGTGATTTTTCTATTTTCAGTGACCCTCAAGTATAGTGTGAAGTGCTGGCCAACGTTCCTAAGAGAGAGAAGGCTGTCATGTGTCTTTAAGGAGAAGCTTAGTTCAAGCAAGAATTAGTGCTGTTGGTAGTGTGTCCGGTATTAATGAAGCAAGAAATATATACAGTAAAGTGGGTGACTTGAAACAGAAACACACATAAAAAAAGGTTATGCATTGATTGGTTGACAAAAATGTTGTGAACAGAGGCTCACAGGAAATAAACTTGGACGAACCTTAGGAGCAGTGGCACAGAATTCACTAACCCATTGTTTATGAGGACTTTATAGAACATAACTACAAGTAATAAGATTCAACTATATTAGAAATTAGTTTCTTCTGTCAAAAGCAGAAATGCTGTTGCTTAAACTTACTGCATCATTAATGAGTTGTTTCTGTATCTGACCAAATTGCTCCCACTTGGCACTGAAATTAAGAAAACTCAAATATTCATTTATTATAATGCATCACAATTATTAAGTATTTACCTAGTGATTATATGTCTGTGGCCTCCTCTAGATATGAGATAAAAAAATATAAATATATTTTTTATATATCAATGTTTCAGTTTGAGTTAAAAGGCAGGAAAAACAATGTTTCGGCCTGAGGACAGTCAGGCAGGAGGCATTCCCTCTTATTTGGACGAGGGTCAGCCTTTTCTTCTAGTCAGGCTTTCAACCGATTGGAGGAGGTCTACCCACATTAGGAAGACCATCTGCTTTACTCAGTCTGTTGGTTTAAATATCATACTTATCCCCCCAAAAACCTTCACAGAACACCCAGCATAAGGTTTGGACAAATATCTGGGCGCCCACGGCCCAGTCATATTAATATATAAAATTAACCATCACAGTGATCAAGATACAATAAGGGACAATTTAAAAATAATTTGTTTACTTAAACATTTACATTTAACAGGCATTATTAAGAAATTTACAAGCATTTTCTCAATAAAATTGAATAAACCTATCAAGCAGTAACTTATAGATGAAGAAACTGAGGCACAGTGAAGTTAATTAACTTGCCTAAGGTAACACAGCAAGTGCTCATATCTTACATCTGGAAAATTCAATTGTCAGATACAAATACTGCCATAAACCCAAAGCACTGCATGAGATTGCCTTTGTTTCTTGCTTTACAAGGCCTCCCAAACACCTAAACTCATAATTACACAAGTCTAGAGAATTAGAAACATAGTTAAGCCAGGACTAAATTCCATCTTTTTTCCAAATCCCTTATTATTCTCAATTATAAAATGGAAGCACTGGGTAAAACATTTGCTGAACTGTTATACCACAACCTACTTAAAGGGTATATGAAATGTACTTGAAAAACAATCACATGGAATCAGAATTTCTAAATTTTCTTCTGCTGCTAGGTTATTGAGTTAATATATCATCAGGACACAATTGCTCTAATTGTATAACAGTGTGATTCATCTTCACAAATACACTATCACAGTGAGAATGTATTACTCAATAAAGTCACAACAGCTGGCAAGAACGTCCACAGAATCAGGCAATGTGTGAGTTTATGTGTTTTATTTTTTAATTTATTCAATTCAGAATGAAGGAGGACAACCTATTTGCACAACCTCAAGAGAAAGTTTAAAATTTCCCAAATTAGCTTTCCTACTGTTGTTTCCAAAATAGAAAATGTGAAACCAAAATGACATTTATTTGCAAACTTTGTATTTGCTTATCAGCTTGATAGCAGTTGTGAGTCTCTACCTCATGACCTATTTGAATCTTATATGTAAACAGTGTTTATTCCTTATGCTAGACTAAATAAATTTCTGCTCCCATCCAGAAAACAGAAGCTGATAACAAAGACTTTTTTTTAAACAAAGACTTTGTACTCCTTTCTATTTTTGTTATGTACGAAAAAATATGTATCAACTTGTAGACAAGTTTATGTCCCATAGAATTGATTTTCTACATGAGTCTGGTAAGATTGTGAGTAGCTACTTTGCTCTTATGAATGCCAAAGCTGACATCAGGTGTGCTGAAATGATCATTTGTGTTACAATAGTAGCATATTTTGTCCGATTTCCCTGATTTTCAAATATGAAGTAAAAAGCCCTGAAATCCTGGAAAAAGACTTCGCCTGCATACCTGCTCTATTTTTTTCTCCCACAACAAATGTGCTTAAAAGGACTACTTCTTGTAGACTTCAATAAAATCTCCCGCTAAAAAATGAGTTTCCAAAATGGCCCTACTGAGGGACATAACTGTATGAACTATTTACTTTTATTTTATTTGTGATGTTATCCTGTCAGCCACACAGATCTGAAAACCATCTTTGACTGTTCTCTCTCTGCCCCATCAGCAGCCCAACTGACAATACAACCCCTATTTAGAGGATATTTTAAAACCTGTTATTTGTCATACTTGTACATTTACAGAACACTGCAGCCACTGGAATGAGTGGAATGAGAGTAAGCCACTCGCAACGCCACGGGGACTGGAGGTGAGGCAGATCTCTGGTGTCCTGCACCTTCCACTTACCTCCAAGATGCTCACCTAGTCTCAGTTTCCTCAAATGGCATCCCACCCACCCTCAACTTCATAGGTTTTATGGAATTTAAATAGCAAAGATAAATAATACGAACACTTTTCTAAACTAAAACATATCATAAAACTATAATTTTATTTTAGTAAAATCAGAGTCTTTGGAAGTGATGTGTGACGTATTGGAAATAGGACTGGCCTTGGCTCATACAGAAAAGGGTTGGATATTGACTGTAAAATGAATGAGTACAATACCATCATGGGATCTCTGTAAAGTGGAAGTCAATAGTAGACCCCTTTTTCTTCTCCTCTTAATAGCCCCTGAGTAGTCAACCTGTCTTCACTTGAGTTCATCTAACACACCAATTCTAAGTGTGGGGCTACCTTAGGAAATGAGCCTTGCAGACCTTCAACTACAGGGAGCACAATTAACCAAGAGCCCCAGCTGCTGCCCTGGTCTATCACAGCCAGGCTGCCCCGCGAGGTCTTTCTCAATGACAGGGCATGGCAGGGCTACTTTAGGCAGGCTGGTACCTGGGAAACCTAGAACTCCTCTGACTCTGACCCTCAGCCTGTGGGAGGACCTAGCTGGACATTCCTTAGATACTAAGGCAGTGCAGCTCCCTCCTTGGGATCATATTTGCCTGCTGTCTGACAACGCTCCCAGCCTCCCTAGATTCTCTTACCATTTTCTCTTCCACATGGTTCCCTTAATAGAACACTTGTATATTTAATTTTGTCTTAACATATGGAACACCCCCTGAAAACCTGCTCTGATTACCCTCTGTGAAAAAAGCAGCAGCAAAAAAATCAGAGCCATTTCTGTCTCCATGATTAGCTTCATTTTTATCAATAAAATAATGCAATATAGTACCTGACACATACTAAACCCTCAAATATACTATGTTTATACTTCAGAACTATCGAATGTGATAAAATTCTTATTTTGCATAATGGAAAGGGCTCAAAGATATTAAGTAAATAATCATACTCAACACAGATAATAGATGGAAAATCAGGAATTTAACCCTGGTCTGCCTGGTTCAGCAGTGGGGCTTCTGGGAGCTGTGAGATGCTGCCCCCCAGGTGCCACCTGCCCTTTGTGTCATGATCCAACTCCAGGCTTATTTCCGGCTTTCTGCACTACCTCCCCAGCCCTGCTGCTCCTCCGTTTTATTCTGTTTAAGATGTCAACAGTATTGCCACATACTTCACACATGGCAAGAATTCAGTAAGTGTTCAATAAATATGCATTAATTTATGAATCACATGTAGATAATGGGCAAGTTAGCTTTCTAAAACTTATTCCACTTATCAATATTCAAATCTTATTAAAAATACTCAGCTCAGAATGTTTCTCACAAGTTTTTTCTTTTCAAAGTTTTTCAACATGAGTAACATCCCAAGCTTGGTAAATAACTGTACATGGTCCTTGCAAACTGTAAACTGACCAAAGTTTAAAATTAGAAATGTCTATAGTTCTTCTGTTACTGGATTTAAATATAGCTTCAATTCAAGCAAAAGATTATATGCTTATCCATGGGCATTCTTGTCATTTTGACTCTGCTATAATTCTAATACATGTATTATTGCATGTGACTATATTTTTACATAGATTTTTAAACAACTACTAGATAAAGAATAACTTATGGACATTTTTTCATTTATATCTTAATTTAACAGGTCAAATTAGAATAAAGGCAAAATGTTGATGTGATGCCAACATTATATTTAACCCTAGTCACAGCTAAACATTCATGCATTTTTCTGGTAAATACTTTAAAAAATATTTCTCAGTTTTAATATCAAAGGAAGGTTATTTTAAGAACCACAAAAAATTCCTGGAGTGTATTTTCTAACAGGGAAAAATAACTTGAATGAATGTAAAAGAAGTGTCACTTTTATCAATGTGTACATTTTAGACTTCTCAATTCTCATTTTGTTTATTGCTATGGAAATTACTACTTGCCAAATTGCATTACCATGGTGTAAGTGAATCAGAGAAGTACAAGTGTATTCGAAGCTGTCATATTTAGCACAAGAAAACTTGGATCTCATTCAAATGACAATCTAATCCTACTGTTTACAAAGCTATAAATGTGCTATTAAAGTACCACGTTTATGGAATAAGAAGAAAGGTTAATGCATTGCCTTAGTTTAAAGAAGGTAAAACATGGTTCATTAAACATAATGTAGGTCTAAACTGAAATTCTAAGCTATTAAATAGTCATCGATGCAAAAATCTGAAATCATTGCATTACATTCGTTTCATTCTTTCCACCAATTTTTATTGAGCACGAATTGTGTGCAGGACAATTTTGTAGCTCTTTGGAACTCAGCTTACACAAGGTTCAAGACCTAGTACAGGAGGTAAGATGTGTATACAAATAATTGCAGTTACTTAAAATTATAAACAGATCATGAGAAAAATGATTCTATTAAAATGACAGTTCGAGTGGAAGAATATAAATATCTCTTTCTCAAAGTGAGCAAAATCTCAGATTTGACTCCAAAAATGTTTCAAAATAAAATATGAGCTTACTTCAGCAACTGACAAGAATGTTCATTGATAGGGTAAAATTAAGAGATGGATCTATTTCTGTAAATTTCCTAGGCCAAATCCTTGTTTTGTGGCATATCCTTTTATTTTATCAAATGACCTTAAAATCTCAAAAGGTACTGAAGGATAGCTGAGGCCAGCCAAGAATTACTTGAGTGCTTATATGAACACCTTTGAACCTACGTAATTTACAATAATAAAATTATATGAAATAGTTTTTGCTAAATGCATTTTTCTTAATGAGAAGAATCTTCCACTTTTAAGCTGAAGTGTCACATAACAGTTAAAATGCCATTTTTCACAAATCTTACTTTTAATTTAAGTCCTAATCAATGAAACAAGAAACACAAGCATGAGCTTTGGGTGATAATAGCATTTATATCTATAACCTGCAAATAAATAATTCAAAAATTATTTTAATTAATAAGCACTATAGCATTGAATAAAGTCAGTTATTTTCCTATAAATCAATGGTAATTAACAAGAGAATATACTGAAAAAATCTTATTCATAAGTTCAATGGAAAGACATTTTAATTAAAAGTTTTTTATAAGGACTATATACAGCATATGAACAAAAACCTAAATATGAAGTGAAAGACAAAAAAAAATTTGCTTAATGGAAAGTGATATTGTGTAAGGAAAATACTTTTATGAAACTTAGAATTATGAATTTAACTATAAGCAATGACTATAAACTTCTAAAAATATGCTTAGTATCTTTAGTGTGCAAGGAAATGTAAATTATAACTATAACGAGGTAGCAATACACAGCTACTCAAAGGTTAAAATTGATGGACAATATCCAGGGTTTGGGAGAATGTAAAGTGACAAGTTGTCTCAAACATTGCAAGTATTAATGATACAGCCAATTTGGAAAACAGTACTTACGGTCTTGTATACTCACCATATAAACCAGAATTCCGTCTCCAGGTAATTACCCAAGAAAAATGAAAACGTGTCAACACAAAGACTGATACATGAATGTTCACAGTGGCTTGATACATATTACCCACAAATTGTAAATGTCTCAAGTGTTCACCGAGTGAATGGATAAATAAGTAATGGTACGCTCATACAATGGAATATTACTCAGCAATATAAAGGACTGTTGGTACACACAAAATACGATTTAATCCCCAAAACATGTTGAGTAAGAAAAGCTAAATAAAAAATAACATATACTATATGATTTGATTCATAGAACATTCTAAAACAGACAAAAATAATACTTAATGAAATAAATCAGATCAGTAACTACCTAGGGTCAGGGATGGTGGAAGTGATTACAAAAGGGTACGGGGTACATATACCATATTCTGACATGCATCCACTGAACACAAGCATGGACGTCACATCAATCCCAGATTGCTATAAAGGTTTGCAATGTTCCTCTCATTGCCTGTGCTCATGTTCTTGCAGACTGGTAACAGCATTCAGAACACACCTGCGTAGACTAGCCAGGAAAACCAATTACATCAATGTCTTATATATAACTAAACTTTTACAATATAGCTAATAATAAATTAGGGAAAATAATATAAATTATGTATCAGTTTATCAAACAAATTCTCAACTAATTTCATATGTTAAGTATAATTTTAAAACATATTTGATATACAAACACTCAAAACCACAAGATCTCTAAACAAAAACACATTGTAATCAAAATATTTTCCTTCAAAATTACTTTTTGGACAATAACCAAAGAAACAAAAACAAAAACAAAATTTGTGAAACAAAAGTATAATGATTAAAATGTAATGAATTTCTCTCTTAGTGATTCCATTGGATTTAGCCAGTATGCCCACCCAAGCATGTCTGAATTGTGTTTTCTTAGTTAAATAGTTGGCACCTACTAATTCAATTGATTGATCTTTTTACAATCTTCAGATATAGCTAAATCACTCTCTCTCTCTCTCTCTCTCTCTATATATATATATATATATATATATATATACACACACACATATACAATACCCATATATATATATATACTTAAATCTATATTATCTTTTTATATCTGTATAACTATCACTTTAAATTCCCTAGTAAGGTCATGGAAACCTAAAGGAAAATGGTAAGAATAAAATTAAGATTATTTTGGTGTTCATGAGACTAATGCCATGCAAGTTATACCTTTAGGAGATACATAGTGTGTAAGAAAGATGTTCATGAGGTATTTTAGAGACTATCACTTATAAAATTAATCAGTTATTTAATTATCCACTGAGTATGGTGACATTGTTACCAACACATGTAAGAGCATCGTTAGAAACCCCAGCGTTGAGGACCAATCCATGAGTAGGGCCTGAAACCCCAGGTCTAATTCCTACATCTCTGCATGGCCACTTCTCCAGGTCGTTTACAGGCCCACGTCTGAGATCCTGGGGGTTTGGATGCAGACCATCACAATGCAGCAAATATCTCAATGAGGCAAGTCAAACGAATGTTTTGGTTTCCCAGTGAATATAAATGTTATGTTTACACTATATCATAGTATATTAAGGGTGCAATAATATCTAAAAATAAGGTACATACCTTAATTTAAAAATACTTTTTTGCTAAAAAATGCTAACCATCATCTGAGGGTTCAATGAGTCATAATCACTGATCACAGATCACAACAAATATAATAATAATGAAAAAGTTTAAAATATTGTGCGAATTACCAAAATCTGACACAGAGACATGAAGGAATAGCTATTGGGAAAAATGTTGCCAATAGACTTGTTTGATGCAGGGTTGCCACAAACCTTCAATTGGTAAAGAATCCTGTATATGCCAAGCACAATAAAGTGGAGCACAGAAAAATGAGATATGCCTGCATTTTACTCAAACTCTACTTTCATTTTTAAAGGATTATAATTTTGGCTTTAAAAGTGTATTTAGCAATAAAATTATGTAATTTTTGAAAAAGTGCTTTTGAAATGGTCTTGAAGATATATGGTAGTAAAAGTGATTAAGTTCTTAACTTGGAGTAGCTCCCAAAGTGCTTAGAGGCGCACACCAACTTGGAGGGCATAGTTACAGCATATATCTTTCTCTGTCGTGCTTCCTCTCTCAGCACCCTTTCTCCCAAACCTCTCTCTTTTTTGGTTAATCCTTTCCTTGAAGACTGATTGAATATTTATAAAGGAAGTCTGTAGCCTAGCCAACCTTCCTAATTGAAACTTAAATCAAGAGCTTTAGATTCAGGATACAGGGTTCCAGATGTGTTCGTCTGAATTCTCCTTGACCCCACAAATCTTGGCTAAACTTTGAGCCCCAATGTGGTACCCACGCACCATGTGCTTTCTCAAACTGGAGCACCACGGCTGTATACTGTCCCTTACATCCAGTGAATCTAATTGATATGTTAGCAGCCCAGCCCCTTTAAAACAGAGACTCTGCATTAGAACAAGAATATTCTCTGTAATTCTTGTAAATTTCTCTCCTCTGGCCTATGGAATGCCCGACACATTTCTGCTAACAGTGTAACTGGGCCTGAAGGACTTAAAAGCCTGTTTTCCAGCTCCTTGCTGGCCACCAGGAGCGAGATAAGGATAAATGGATGGATAGAGCAACATTGCTGATTTTGTTCCTGGAATTTAAAGGAAGAAAGAGTCCAAAGACAAGAAGGAACTGAAAGTTCCACAAGACTCTTAATCAACACTCTCTTTCAGATTTGAGAAGGTAACTGCAGCTCTGCACATAGGCTTGTTAATAATTTTGCTTACAGCTTGAAAGGTAAGACAGTAATTGTCCTGTCAAGAGTTCGCAGGAACATCACGACCAGACGGAAGTCAACCGACCAGGGACGGGGAGTTTCATGCTCCTCCTCAGACCCTCACCGATGTCGGGATTCCGGTTACCTGTCACCTCCTGCTTCCCCTGTCCCCAGCGTAAACGGAGCTTGAAATCAAACCTGAGTTAGAAGAAGGGCCTTTAGGACAACAGTCCTCCCATCCTCCAATCTGCCAGCTTTTGAATAAAGCTCTTTCTCTACTTGACACTCTGTCCTTGAGTATATTGGCTGAATCCAGCGGCAGTGGAACCGACCATTCGTGGTTACAAAAGTACTGAAGTCTTTCCATTTACAGACAAATATGCCTAATCAACATATGGAACCCTTCTATGTCACCCATTTCCGGACTCCTTAGTTCCCTGTACTTTTTGCCTGACTGGATCATGATTTGGGCACCAAGTTCCATTTTGATTGCATACCTGCCCGAAGTTTGATAGTATCTCGAGCACTGTTCTGGGAACTGAGTCTTCCTTTCTTTCCAAGTCCCTCGCAGTTGACTGATTTGTACCACAAGCTTCTTGGCCTTCTCTTCCCACATCCTGCGCCGTCAGTTGGTCTAAAGTCTGGACTGAAGGGTGACCAAGTGTGAAGGAGCCTATGTGTGCTTCCAGGAGGATCAGACACCACCATGTTTCTACAACAGCTTTATATTTGTAAATTTTTGGAGGAGGGCAGCACAAGTTCGTTTTTCAAAATATCTTTACTTATGTGTCAAAATCATTTATGATGTGACCTTTGAATCAATTTCAAAGCCCCCACAAGACTGGAATATTCTATAATGTTTTGATATCTTGTTTTATTCAGTCTTCTGTGTCTGTTATACTGGCTAAGAAGTCAAAAAAAGTTTAAAATATCAACCTAACATGTATTAGTCTACTTTTCTAGTAAGGCATTAAAATCATTTATTAGTTGTTACAAAAATTTATATATAATTTTATTTGATGTCCTAGGAATAAAAACTTTTCTACAGACTTTTTTTTTTATTTCATTCTTTTTGGATATTCATTTTTTGGGTAGTTTTCAGAAAAAAAATCCCTAGATCCTTTATTGGAAGTCAAAATTTTAGATGCAATAGAAAGAACAATGTGCATACTTCATTTGAGCACACTGAAATTTAAAGATTTCTGCTGAAATTTGACTTTTGATGCCAAGATAGTTTTTGCTTTAATTGCATATATTTGAACTGATTATAGGTAGGATTTCCCAAGCAACATTAATGGTGACCTGAATTTCCTTTTTCTATTGTCATGTAAATTAAAAGTCAGTATGAAATAATGAGTTCTGAAGTATTAGCACAAATTTAATACACTCCTTGGCAAGAAGGTAATAGAAGTCACTAAACTAAGTATAGTGTATGAATAATTTTTGGCTTGCTTATGTCTTTCAAATTATTAAGTCAAATCTTTTTAGCAAAATGAATGATGAAAGTACTTTTTCAAGAACTTGCTAGCTTAAGCCAATAAGAGTAAGCCAGATACATGGTGTTCTTTCTCCTTCCTGATCCACCTTAGGTCACTGGACCAGGATGAAACTCCTGGAATTCCTTGATCTAGTTACCTAGTCTTACCAGGCCAGCTGTAAATAAAATGTGGGGAAAGAGTGCTTAGCCATAAAATTAAGAATTGAAGCCTGGAATAATAAAGATATGTACAGGAGTGAGTTAATCTAAGTAGCAGTTGCAACTCCACAATGGGACATGGAGTGAAAGTGGAAGTCAGTGCTATCAGTATTTTAAAGTCTCAGGACAGTAGTCCAAATGACAGACAACACTTCAATTTCTGGGTAGATTTTCTGGATCAGATACATGCAGGATGTCAGAAGTTCATATAGACACAGTTATGGAAGTATATCCTTAAAGTCACTTAGAATGGAATCCATTTTTAGGTCTTTTACTATAAACTGGAAAATAAGGGAGAGATTACAAATGAGATATCTTTCAAAGAATGTAATGGGGAGACTTTCAGGCAAACATATGTCCCAAAAACTTACCATAATTATTACATAATTAAGTTTTCAAGTAAATTGTGTAATGAGGTAGTGGAAGAAACAATATAATAGATAATCTGAATCCTGGTCAAATAAACATAGTGAAAATGAAATAAAAATGACTTTATTATAAATTTATTTAGTTAAAAACACATTTTACAATCTACAGATATCATCCAAAAGCAGAAAAAGGTGCATGTGTAATTGTTGCTAAAAAAAAAGACTATTTTTGTCTACTTAGTAGAGCTTCTTTTTTTACCAAATATTTAAACCTATTTTACTTATCTTTGTTACTGAACAAATGATGATTTGCGCTCTCATTGTCAATGTCTTTTCTATCAAAGGATATCTTAATGTTCTTGTGGCTAGAATTTTCAAAGCCAGGTTCATGGGCACCACAGTCAAGCTGCTCACTAAATATCCCCTTCAGCAAGTTGTCTATAAATTAGGACACTTTTGTTGCAAGTCACAGAATATGTGACTATAGCAAAAGGCCTGAAATTAAGGTTCACATTATGTGCTGCTTTAATGACCTCATCAGTTTCCCTCCTTGGTCTGCTTCTGCAGAGAAAGTCCCTCAGCCAAACAACTCTCCTTACTGAATGGACAAAATGCAAGCCCTGCTTATGCTGCCACTCCACAGTTTATTCAAAAAATCCAATCACATATTCCTTGTGAACAAGGGGGACCCTATCCTCTTAATACTATACATCCTGCTGCCCTTGGCCCTGGCAATTCACTCTGTTTCCAAGTGCAACTCCCATGTACCCCTGCATGGCATGCAGTGTGTGTCTGTCTACCCAGACTGTGATTATTTGACTAATATATTGTTTTTGATTTCATCTGTCCAGAGTTGGCTGTCATATGTTTCACCATCCTAACGGGATGAAGAGGAAGTGACTAAAACAATGACTAATGGTGGCTTCAAGAGTAAAGATTTAAAGATTTAACCATTTCCTATAATAAGATGACAGAAGTCTTTTCATGACTGTTTCAATGTCTCAGCACAATGTTTATGGACCCATACTCTTTCAAGCATTTTCAAGCATCCAGTTGACTATCTGTGGAACTGTTAAATCATTTCATTTTACTTTCATTTTTTTCAGTCTTTGCTGTCTTGAGAAATTTTGTGTTCAAGGCTTGTTGTTTCATCATCATTGCCCCTGGCATCATTATGTTCACACACAACTGTATTTCCCAATAAGATGCAAATGGGCCAGATGGGGACGGAATAGTGTTTCTCTTGCATCTTTCTTTGACTCCAAAAAGAAAACTTGCCTTAGAATCCATCACAATCTCCACTATACGAAGTGAGTGTAAATTGCATTTTAGGAATGTTAAGTAGGCAGTAAGTAGGACCCACTATAATGTAATTGTCTCAATTGTATGCCCTTGTATGAACTGTATGAAATCGACTGACAAGTGGTATGAAATTGACTTCCACTGAAAGATTTCCTTGTTTCAAGAGTTAAGTTGTGTTTCCTACATCAACTTTTAATGAATTTATGTAGCATTATCTTCTGAAAGTACAAAGATTATTCCAATTTTTGTTTCTATGGTTTTAAAAATAGCTAAGGGTAAAAAATTCATTTTGTTTAATGTTACGATGTTTTATTTTATTCTATATTAAAAATCAAGTAATTTTATAACCATAATTCTTATTTAATAAAAATATTAGCTTATGTTTAATGATAAATATATTTTTGCTTGTCTTTTTTTTTATTATTTGGCTACATACTAAATTGGTGAATGACAGATATTAATTATAGGTTAGTTCACATATCCAAGCAGTAGTTGTATTTTGATATGTAAATATATACATTGATTTACATTCATTTCATTTATTCTGAGAAATTCACTATTCTTTTAAACAGAATTATTTTAGCAACAGACTAAATCACACAGGTTAATCATAACGAACTATAGCTTCTACTTATGCAATGGGTACCATATCCTAGATCCGTAACTATGTTGTATTGTTTAATAGATTTAATAGGTTCATACATGCAAAGCCTAGATTGCTGACTACTTAGTATCACTTGCTAATTGCTAGCTAGTGCAATAATAGAGGGCAGAGAATTTTATTTAATAAACACAACCCTATAAGTTAGATTTAACTTCTTCCATTTTAAAACTATGAAGCATAAGCACAGAGAAGGTAAGTAATATTTTCTATATATAAACACCAGTAAGTTAAAGTCAGTATTCAAATTCAGGCCTATCATATTCTACATAGTTTGATCTTTTCATATAATTAAGGGAGGACCAAAGGATTTCCCAATATTGTCATGCAGAAACTGTTCTGAAATCAAATGGCTTGTAAAACATATAAACTGAAAATTCTCGAGAAAAAATTACTTTCTACTTCATCAGTAATAAAAATCCTCTTCAACTCTGCTTTGTTCATGCAGAATGCCAATAATATTTCATTATCAGAAATGACAAACATTTCTCCACCAATCGTTTTCTCCCCACTCGCACACCCCCTGCTCGAGGACCCCTAATTAACTTTTTAAAAGGAGCCACCCTCCTAAGTCCACATGTTCCTGCCCCAGAATGGTGGGTAATTGGACCATGACGGACAGGCTGATCAGTCATGCTAATCAGAGTCTGTCCCAGGAATCTGCAGCTGGACTAAATGTTTCTAGTCAGTCTCTGTCAGGCCTGTGAACTATAGAGTCAGGTAGAAAGAAACTAGACCAGGTCCATGAAAAGATAGCTGAACCACAAAGATGAAGCAGATCAAGAGAAACAGGGGAAGAAATCTCATAATTCTAGATGAAGAGCAGTCCTGAAAGGTAGAGAGAGAGAGAAAGGGAAGAACAAGAAGGAGATTAAAAAGTGAGAATATACCTGGCTCCTCATGATTGGCTAGTCCCAAGGGTCGGCCTTCCTGAAAGCCCTTCTGTGACTTACGACGGTGGGTCTCATTGCCTATCATTCCAATGAATTCCCTTTTCAATGTTGACTCGACTTGCTTTGCCCTCTTTCTTGGAGCTGAAGGAGCTCCACCTAAGAAAGCAGAGAAGTGCTGCACAAACTGAATTCGGTTCTGCAAAAGTCAAAAGATAAATGAGATTCATATTTTTGGAAATACTAATTTAATTATACTTACAAAAATGCATACTGTATTTACTCCAGATTATACTGGGTATATTCTGCCCAATATGCTTATTATTTTATATTTCCTCAATTGACATGGGAAAACATCTATGTAGATACAGCTTACTTACATGTAATCTGGTAATTATAACACCTTAATACAAAATCTGAAATAAATTACAAAAAGCAATTTCTACAATAATTGGAAAAATGCTCAGGCATATTTATTACTCTGAGTTCTTCAAAGATTATTCATTTCACATTTTCCCACTTCTTGGAGACCATGAAATTTGAAGGATAAAAAGAAAAACAGCCAAATGTGTTGTGGTGATATAAATACTCTCTTCTTTTTTTCCTAACACTTCATTTTGAATCTTTTTCCAGAGAAGCAATCAATTGACACATATACTATTCCAATACATTTTACACACTGAAAAGTTGACATATTTGGCATTCAGTTGTGTCAAATTTTTACAAGCATCCAGATATTTAAACACATCACTGACAAATGATTTTCATGAAGCAATCCTCTCACATAAATCGTATTAGTTTAATAGTGTAAAATAAGTGGAGCAAATAGACTTGGGTTTTGGAAATACTTTCAGGTTGATTTAAAGAAATTAACAGTTATTTAATTCCCTTTAGCTTCCTAGCTTATATAGTGAAAAGAGGCTAAGACAATATGAAAAAATGGAAATATAAGGTGAAGTAATCATATTATAAATAAACCCCTTACTTTCTTTTCTGGCAATATCAGAGCTCAAGAAATATAATAAAACTGTTATGTTTAGAATTGAAATAAATTATAAATAAGTTTTATATGGTAATATATTAAATAGAATATTTATTCAAATTAGATGATAGAGAACATCTCCACTGATCAATACTACCTGTCTCTCCAGCATCATTATCTGCTACTCTTAGTCTTAAACTTCCCGGTTCTGTTGCCCAGAACAACTGAGTTCTCTATTCACACGGCATGCTGTTTCAGACCTACCTGTGCTCATATTGCCCTCTTTCTTGGGACATTCATTCAGAAGTTTTTCTTTAATACATCACCCAACACTTCTCTAATATGTTAGGTAATATGCTGTTCCTTTATTTTCCCAAACTACACCTAGCTTTGTCACATCCGATGATATGCTGTAATTATCTTTTATTTTTTTATTTTTATTAAGGTATTATTAATATACACTCTTATGAAGGTTTCACATGAAAAAACAATGTGGTTACTACATTCACCCATGTTACTGTGTCCCCCTATACCCCATTGCACTCACTGCCCAACAATATAGTAAGATGCCACAGAGTCACTATTTACCTTCTCCATGCTACACTGTCTTCCCCGTGACACCCTACACACCATGTATGCCAATCATAAACCCCCTTCTCCCTCCCTCCTCACCCACCCTCCATCACCCCTCCCCTTTGGTAAAAAGATTATTATATGAGGATTAAAGATGGCAGTGTGAGAAGTAAGACAGAACCCTCCTCCTAAAACCACATATGATATGAAAATATAATTAATACAACTAATCCTGAAAGAGCAATAAGAAAAAAGGCTACGCCAGACTGCCTAAACCTGGAGGAAAGAACAGACCTCACAGAACAGGGTAACGTACCAAAGCCATGACCCTGCGGGATCCAAGCCCTTCCCCCACCCCAGCTCACCTGCACTATGAAGAGAAATGGAGTGGGGAGGGAGTGGAGGCCTGGGACTGTTGAACACCTAGCCCTGGAGATCTGCTCTGAGAGCACGAACCTACATTGCATGGTGCTCTCATGATTAGTGGGGTTGGAAAGCTTAGACAGGTGGAACACCTGGAGAGACTGAGATTCCAGCTGTTTGTGGAAAACAGGGATTCATATGCAGCTGATCTGGGCGAGCAGTCTGAGAATCTTCCTAAAAGCGAGAGGGCTGCTAAAAGGGCAAGGATTTCACTGAGCTTACTGCTCAGGAGAAAGGACAGGTAGACAAAATTGTCCAGGTGCACTCTGCCCAGCGGGTTGGAAATTTTCATGATCTTCAGGTGCTCCATTCCCCCGGCTGTCTATATAGCTCCAAGGTTCCCCACCATGTTACGCAGCTTGCTGCGCCTTCCTCCCAGCCAGCCCACACCTGGCTTGCAAACCAAAAAACCCTGCCCTGGCATCAGGCCAGCCAGAGGGAAGTCCTGCCTACAGCAGCAACCAATGCAAAGCACAGGGGCTTATACCTGTGTGTTTGGCCCACTGGTTGTGGCAGTGGAGACAGGCATAGCAGCCTGGAATCAGGAAACAGATCTTTCCTCCCCCAGGTACCAGCACCACTCCCCTGCAACCCCTAACATCGCTCCAGGGCCTGAGCAGCTCCAGAGAGTAGAGCCTCTTGTCTCTAGAGGGCACCACATACAAATGTGAACCGTCAAAGGATCCTGGTTCAAAGCAAAATCTCAACACCAGAAAAAGGATCGAGTGAGAATGAACTAATGATCTTCCTGAAAGAGATTTCAAAATGAAAATCATAACCATGCTTCTGGAGATACAGAAAAATATTCAAGAACTCAGGAACAAATTTAGGACAGAGATCCAATCGTTAAGGAACACAATGGAGGGTATTAAAAGCAGATTAGATATGGTAGAGGAGACGATAAATGAAATAGAAATTAGAGAAGAGGAATACAAAGAAGCTGAAGCACAGAAAGATAAAAGATCTCTAGGAATGAAAGAATATTGAGAGAACTGTGTGACCAATCCAAATGGAACAATATTCATATTGTAGTGGTACCAGAAGGAAAAAGAGAGAAAAGGGGATAGAAAGTGCCTTTGAGGAAGTAATTGCTGAAAACTTCCCCAATCTTGGGAAGGAGATAGTCTCTCAGGCCATGGAGGTTCACTGATCTCCCAACAGAAGGGACCCAAGGAAGACAACACCAAGATATATAATAATTAAAATGGCAAAGATCAAGGATAAGGACAGAATATTAAAAGCAGCCAGAAATAAGATCACATACAAAGGAAAACCCATCAGGCTATCATCAGACTTCTCAGCAGAAATCTTACAGGCCAGAGGGGGAGTGGCATGATTTATTTAATGCAATAAAGCAGAAGGGCTGAGAATACTCTATCCAGCAAGATTATCATTTAAATTTGAAGGAGGGATTAAACAATTTCTAGATAGGCAAAAGCTGAGAGAATTTACCTCCCACAAACCATCTCTACAGTGTATTTTGGAAGGACTACTATAGATGGAAGTGTTCCTAAGGTTAAATAGCTGGCACCAGAGGTAATAAAAAGGGATAGACAAAGAGTACAGAATATGATACCTAATACATAAAGAATTAATCATTAGTTCCTATTCCTTGCAAAACTATTCCAGTATCTATATTACATTAATGAAGTTTGTTTTTATTTCTGGCTTATAGAGAGTGTTTATTATGACTGGATATCAGTGCTTTTTCTGCATCTATTGAGATAAGCATAGGGCTTTTCTTACTTATATCTGTAAATGTGATGAATAATACTGGTTACTTTTTTATTAACCAGCTTTTAATTTATAAGACATATCTCACTTGGTCATGATATCATGATGTATAACTATATATATATATATATATATATGTCTATATATGCATACTGTATACTCCTAAGCTCCCTTAGATGTTGGTGGGATTTATTGCCTTCTTGATTGTAGTTCTACGGGCTCCAGCTTCTTGCTGTCAGTCAGCTGAAGCATCACTCAGTTTCTAGAGGCTGCCTCCACCTCCCAGAGGTTGCCTGAAGTTTCTGTGCATGTGGAAGTCAACATGGCCTCTTATTTTATCAAGCCAACAAAGATAGTCTCTGTTAAGAAGACAAGAGATTTGTAATATAATTATGAGATATCTCATCACCTTTTGAATAATTTATTAATTAGTAGAAAATTGTAGGTTCCAAACACACTCAAAGGAAGAGAACACAAGGAAACAGTAGTCATGGAGCCACTCAAGAGTCTTTCCACCAGTCAGTCTGACTAAAGGTTTATCAATTTCAATCTTCTCTAGGTTCTGAATTTTAGTTTCATTGATTTTTTCTATTATTTTCAATTTCACTTAATTGTATTCTAATCTTTATTATGGCTTTATTTATACTTCCTTTGTATTTTATTTGCTCTTCCTTCTTTAGGGTCTTACTACTGAAGCTTAGTATACTTATTTTAGGTTTTTCTTCTTTTCTCATGTAAGTATTTACTTTTTTATTTTCTAATGTAAACTAGACTTTTCCTTCTAAGTTCTACATTAGCTATAGCCCACAGATTTTATTAAGTTGTATTTTCATTTTTTATTCAGTTCAATTTTCAAAATTTCTTTTGAAATGTATTCTTTGCCTCGTGGGTTATGTAGAAATGCACAGCTCATTTTCCAAATATTTGAGAATTTTCCATATATATTTCTGGAATTGATTTTTGTTTGACTGTTATCGACTGAAAATGTACTTTGCATTATTTTTATTCTTTTACATTTGTAAAGATTTGGTTTTTCACCCTGAATATGGTTTGCCATGGTGAATGTTTCATATGCTCTTAAGAAGAATGTATACTCTGTTGTTGGTTGGAGTGTTTTATAAGTGTAAAATTAGGTTAAGTTGATTGTTAACCTCTCTTTAGGACATCTATATAGTTACTAATTTTTTCCCTACTTGTTCTGCCAATTCCTTGGAGAGAAATATCAAAGCCTCCAAATATAACCATAAATATGTCCATTCCTTCTATGAAATCTGTCAGTTACTGCCTCATGTACTTTGAAGCTCTGGACATATATTCTATTTTAAAGTCTATGCTAGTAAATTTATAAATTATCTGGCTATCTAGAATTATTTGAAAATTTGACAATTCTCATATATGAAAACCAATATGAACTTCATCTTTTTGCAAGGAGAACTGAAATTTGGTTACTTCTTTAAGCCTCAGTCTCCTAACTTAAAACTATTAGGATATTAATAGCACACCGAGATTGAGGAAAGCAGCCCCTGATAGCCAGGAGCTTGTGTGGCATGAACAGCTGGTCTTGGTATATATCTGATGAACCTAATCGTTCTTACAGATCGGTAATCTCAGATAAGGTCACTTCATGACAGTGATGAAGGGACTATCGTACTAGAGCACTCCTTTATCATGCCTGAAAAAAAGATTGAAAACGAAGTTTCTGCACCAACTAAACATCACTGAACTGGCCTTTCCTGGGTCTTTGAGTTACTTCTGCTTCTTCACAAATTGGAACGTTACCCTCCTCCCATTATTCCAGCTTCTTCAACAAGGTTTTTTAAAATAACAAATCATAGAATTATCTGTGCTTCTCTACAATTACCAATCCAGAATAATCCTCAGCTCTTTGATCCTTTCCTAAAATCACTTTATAGAAGATCAAATCCTAAATTAAGCTCCTTCCAACCCCTTCTTACTGAGACACTTCATGTTTTCCTTGAAGCCATCTCCTAGCTATTGCAAGTATAAAGAAAGCTAACTTTGTTTATAACTGTTTTCCTGGTGTAATTTGATAGTCTGGCATCAACAGATGCAACATAGAGATGTGGTAAGAATTAATTAGGGTAATACAAAAAAAATAGCACTAGGATTGCCATATGATAAATACTCATACTTTAATATAAATAACTTTCTAGTTGAAATAGTTTATTTAAGAAAGTAGTTGTGCTCTATTCATCTTTCTGTTTCTCATATAAAATAATATGATTGAAAATAAAAGATGTTCAACAAATAGTTGCTGAATGAATAGATCAAATACTAATACTTAAACATTAACAATTTAAAGATTTAGAAATTATAAAAGAACCTAAAAGCTCCACATATGTAAAGAGCAAGATGGGAAAAATAGCAGAATCATGGAATAAGGTAGAATTTAATCTTTAAAATGACTATGAAGAAAGAGTGTCAAGATGCTCTCACTAATATCACTCCAAGTACACACAACTGAACATTTGTTTTTCGCTTCTTATTAGGGTGATACATTGAAAGAGTATTGGCTCTAGCCTTATTCTTTGGGTTCCTTGAAGAATTGCTTTCCAACTCACCCTCCCACATTATATTCTTATTCCATATTAGAGTACTAGTCTCTTCCAGGACTCATGACCTATAAGCATTGACTGGTTTCCTTTGCAGCCCCTCTTAGCTTTATTCCCAATGCAAGTTATAACACAAATTTTGGTCAGCTCACTTCTGGATTCAGCATCATTTTCTCAAGATTTCAGACTATCTTACATTAGTTAGGCCAAACAACTTTTGGCTTCTGGGATAGCATTTGGTACACTAGAGCAGACTTTCTCTATTAAACTAATAATACACTAAATGGCATACTGATGACCTGGAAGAATGAACGTGTCTCCTTGAGAACAGGACTTCTAAGTAGGGAGAAACTTGGACATTAAGAAAAAGATGGCTTATTAATGCTTAACAATCAACTACATAATCAATAATCTGAAAACCCAGAAGGACTCTTTATGTAGTGAGGTACTAATATATTATTAATATTCTTTTTAAACATTGATAAGATACTTCTTCTCAGCTAATTAAAACACTGTTTCTACTAGATAAATACAACAGAAAGAGTAAATTTCCAGTGTATTCCTGTCAGTTTATTAGCTTATAGACTGATTTACTAGCATTATATTTAATTAAAGTCCTATTTCGTATTAATGGGAAGAAGTTCTATTTGTAAACTTTAATTTGTTTTTATAATCCTTTTCACTTCAAACTCTCTCCATAAAAAAAAGGTCAGTTTCTATAGTTATGAAAGTTACACTCACACATATGTTTGAAATTTTTAGTTAAATTGCATGACATGTTAAGTATTCCTTCCTGAAGTTAGTGTTTTTTAATTTCTGTTTTAAGAAGATAGAAACACAAGATTATAATAATGCCAATTACTGAGTGTGTCCAATGTGACTAAAATATTTGTTTTTGTTTGTTTAACTTTTCATTGTAAAATAGTTATAGACTCACAGATTTTTAATTTACAAAAATAGTACACAGACACTTTTGTACCCTTCACCCAGATTCCTCCGATTTCTAAAGCATGACCTTTTTACTTTTCCTAGATTTTCTAGTCTTCATCATAAATAAATTAGATTATTTTGGTTATAGCTGGATGCCTTTTATCTTTTATTAGAAATCAAAAAAAGATTTGAGATTTAATAGGGAACAGAAATGTTAGGACAAAGAGTATTAAAGAGTAGAAGTGAAGAATTTTCTCTAACTGTAGTAGGATTGTGTTCATTGCCTTGAGAGAAAAAAAAGGGTGGTTTTATATTGTGACAATATAGTTAATGCCATGTGCATGTGACCACACCCAACCTGGCAGGCTGGTTCAGAAAAGGCTATGCTAATTATAGCAAGCATATGTGTCCCAGGAGGAAATTGTAACCCATCTAAACTTATTTTCCTACACATTTCCTGCTTTAATAGAAGTTTAAAAGAAACTGTATTCATTTTATAGTGTTATATAACAAATTACCACCACTTTGGCTTAAACCAATAAAAATGTATTACCTCACAATTTCCATGAGTCAGAAATCTGAGCACAGTTTAGCTGAGTAATGTGCTTTGTGTCTTACCAGCCAGAAATCGAGGTGATGGCCAGGGCCTTATTCTTATCTGAAGGTCAGAGTCTTCTTCCAAACTCAGTGAATTTTGTCAGAACTCATTTCCTTGTGGTTGTAGGACTGAAGTTTCCATTTTTTTTGTACTCTTTGTTGGGAACTACTCTCAGCTCCTTGATGACACCCTGAGTTTCTCAACATATGCACTCTGCTCGCAAAATATGGCAGCTGCCTTTGTCTTCTAGGCCTGTGGGTGAGCGTGTCTAATGCTTTGCCCTCTTTTAAAGGACTCATCTGATTAGGGCAGGCCCAGCCAGGATAATCTCCCTTTGATTAAAACAAAATCAGCTAACTAATGATATTCCATCATATACAATGGCCCTACACACTCTCAAAGAAAGCTAATTATACAAGATACATATATCATGGAGCGGGGATCTTGCGGAGCATCTTAGAATTCTGTCTGACATGACCACTGAGGAGAAGAATTTGGGGCAATAGAATATAGAGAAATGGGCATAAGGAAGTGGACAAAGTGATACTAGAAAACTGAATCAGATCAATCTTTCCTTACCTGATGCAAGTGGTATAAGAAACCAAAATGAAATGACTATAAATGATGCAAATACATTTAAACGCACATTATATGGCTATTAAAAAATGCTTTCAGGCAATATTTAATGACATGGTAAAATTCACAGGGAGTGTTACCAAGTAAAATATGAAATATTATATAGTAGGATCGTCTGCCAAAGCTAACAATGGTTACATCTGGGAAGTTAAGAGTGAAAATGTCTCCTCTTCTTTGTATATTTGTGCGTGCGTTCCATGTTTTCCAAGATGATAGGTTATTTTTAGAACCAGAAAAAAAATCATATTATAAAAGTAAAGCCCATGTGTTTTAACAACACTAGTCGGTGTTTAGGAGATGTATTACACATAGCATAAGAAATGTGGGCAGGAAAATTTATCAGTAAATTATACAAAATAAAAGTGTAACCATGGACATTGAAATAAGCATAATTCTGTTTTTTAATTTAGATTCTTTATTTTTGAAAACTGCCAGATATGGTAAAGTAAATCACTGAAGGCTTAGAAATAGAAATCAGATTTAAAAACCATTATATTCAATAGAAAGAACACTATTTTCATATGAAGGTTTGGATGAATCAGTAATTAATGGGGAAGGCTATTTTTAAATTTATTTTCTTGTAATTAAAGATACAGTGATAGAATATGTAAACAGGATTTTTAAATTATGTACAAATCACAAAGCAAATTTTGGTTTCTCATATGACCTCTACAAGTTACAAGGAATGTCAGAGGAAACATTAAAATTGTATAAATTTACATTTAAAATTAAATTCATACTTGCACAAAGCTAATCTGTATGAGGAGTTAAATGGTTTTAGAAAAATTATTCCTTGCAAATTATCAACTCTAGAGGAATTAAAAGTTATATTTCTAAATAATTTATCAGAAAAATTTCCCAATGTTGTCACAGCCTATAAAATACTCTTAACACTCTAGTAAAAGTTACACCAACAGAAAGATTTTTTTTCAGGATGAAAAATTATCAAAATTATTTGCAATTTTGTATTTGCCAAGAATGCATGATGTTGCTTTTAATAATATTGATTGAAAATGAAGTTGCTAAAAATAAGAATTTTGATGAATTAATGAATGAATATGCAGAAAATGAGTCAGAAAAATCTTATCATCAATCAAGAAATCACCTTAGTAAAGTATTATTAATCGTAGTAAATAAAGTTAGGACACCAAAATAATACTGTTTGTAATGTGTAAGTTTATGTTTTTACAATACTAATAATTAGTATTATTACTCCTATTATATTTATAAGAAATAAAATAGTTTTGTGAGAAAGACTTTAATATTATAGCACCTTTAATGGCATTTTTTTACCTGCTTTAGAACCAAGGGATCTTGCATTTTCCTTTCATATTTGGCACCACACTATATGCAACCAACCCTGCCAGTGGTTTGCAATCCATTGCTACCATTATTTATTTTGATGCTCAAATTGCCCAAAATGTAGCCAACTGGAGCCCTTCCAAGTAGGTTTTTGTACCCTTTGACATGTCCACAATAGCCAAATACACAGAGACACATAAAAGATTAGTGGTAGCCTAGGACTGGTGGTTAAGGGGAAGCAGGAATGTGAGTGACTGTTAATGGGTAGGGGGCTTCTTTTGGGGTGATGAAAATAACCTAGAATTAGATAGTTGTGATGGTTGTTGTGGGGTAAATTGCAGAATTCCCAGAATCTCCTGCCTGGCCTCAGTTCATTTACACATCAATAGGTGTTTACCACTGCAGGGCCTCCCACCCATCCGATGAAAGTGGGTGGAGAGAGAATGGCCACTCTCTCCTCCCCTCCATCCCTGGTGCGTAAGTGGCCTGATGATTGCTAATCACCAAGGACCTGCCGATGGAATTCCTCCCAGAATGGGCAGGTGGGAAGTGGAGAGTGTGCAGAGGAGGCAGAGTCTGAGCGGCAGCTGAAGGAGACAGGTGGGCCAGACCTAGCTAGCGAATTCAAATTCAAGCAAGCTGTGAGCGATAAAAAATGGTTTCTGCCAACCTGTCTTTTCCCTTCGCTTATTTCAGTTTCACTGGTTTCATTAGATTCACCCTAGGTGGGGAATACCTTCCCTGCAGAACTACAGTTGCATAACTGTCAACATACTAGAAACCCACTGAATTATATATTCTTTAAAATATTATCATTTATGAATGATGTCTTAGTGAAACAGTTAAAAATGAACTTTGCACTAATATCGCTCAGTATTATAATAAAAGGCCTGCTTAGTTCCAGCACTCCACTGGCCCTCTTCACAGCCTGTATGCCTGCTCTCCTCACCCTGCTTGGGCTCTGTTATCCTGTACTGGCTCACTACAAATCTATGGACCCTCTCAAGTCCTGTATATCAATACACAGGACTGCTAAATAAGTTCGTCAGGCTCTGCCTACATAGAATTGCTTGTTTCACCTCCTGTGATAGTTCTTCTGGATCATGTCATGGTGCATTAAATGTGAGGACATTGGTTAGAGTTATATGAGTTCTTTATTATGAAACTATGAGTTGGTGCTAATATCTACAACATAACACCTCAAGTCATCCCGGTTTTCTCATTTCCCAATCTTCTATAAGTCCCATTCTCTCCTCTGTTCACTGCAGGAGATTGATTTCTTACTAGGAAATTGATAAAAATAGGTACATATTTTACAGAAACCGGGAGCCAAGTTTATTACTGCAGGAAAAGGGAAAGACAAATATGAAAATAGAGAAAGAAGAATGAATATTGAGGAATAATATTGCTGACTCCAGTGTCCACACTGGCCTCTGCCACACCACGAATGCATGCTGGCCGCATCCCATTGAGACTTTTCGGGTCACCCTGCCTTGGGTCACAATAAACACCACCACCCCTCATGTATACCCTCCTCGCCTTGCTCAGGCCTCAACACCTGTACTGAGTTGCCTCCTTCTAGGAATGCCTACCAGGGCTGTGTGGGGCTGGGTGCTCCTCTGCATATGTACTCTTCTCACTCCATCCAGGCTCCATTATCCCACAATAGTCTCTGCATTTCCTGGCACCACACTCCATCATGCAGGGTGGTTTTAAAAGTAGAGTCTTGATTGTGGATTTCTTTGCACAAGTGAGCTGGAAAAATCAGAAATTGTGGTTGGATAGGGGGATTCAGTCATAACTTTGGAAGGTATACAACTACTGCTGGTTATGATAAAATCCAGGCTATGAGCAAGAGTGTTATCACCATGATAGAAGGCAGATGTTATTGCTGAGAAAACTGTTAGAACAACAGATATATAAATTGTCAAAGGCAATGTCCGGGAACACATGAAAGGTTGTCAAGGATGTCAATTGTCTGTAAAGGTTTACTTGTATTGTCTTTGATCTATGAATTCAAATTGTAAAACCAGAGAGAGATATTAAGCAATCATTTTAGGTAAAATATTTTGTTTTGTCTCAGTTTTTGAAATACTTATCTATACTAAAATTGCAAAACATGCCTTATGTGTTAATTAATCATATAGTTACAAAACAAAGTTAGACTATACACCAAGGATTTAAAATAGTCTACTATAATCAGCATCCGGTTTATAATGGTTGGCTGATTACTCTTTTGAATGTAATTCAAATATAATGGAAATGAGAAACATAAAAACTAATTATATTAGAATGTGAGTTTGGAATTGTACTTTTTAATGGTTGAGTCCACACTGATAATAAATAATATCATGCTGTTTAATTACTTGGAGATACTCTAGCTGTTTTAAATAGATATTTCATGACACTAATAATTACAACAGAGCAAATATATTTTAGGATCATTTATTTATTTTGCAAATGAAAATAGGTTACATACATATATGGTAGATTTAGATAGATACAGGGATAGAGATTTAGATACAGTGGACTGTAGAAGTAGATCTATTGAGACTCATCTAGAATATATCTAAATCATTCTTTGACAAGATTCATTCAAAAATAAATTCAAAATATTCTGAAAAATACGTTGACAAAGCTTCCAAACTTAGGCATTTCAATGAAAGGAAAATATACCAAAAGACTAATTTTGCCTGTTTTTAAAAACACATATATAGAATAATTTACATGGAAGTCTTGTAAATATTTTCCTACTTTTAATCCTAAATAGTTAATATTTTTGTACTCTTATAAGTAGTCTGTTTTTAAAAAATTAATTTCCATATGTTCACTGATAGTACTAGAAGTACAGTGTTTTTTCTAAGTTGATTTTTAATGGCAATATTGCAAAATCCACTTGTTGATCCTAGTCATTTCTTTTATAAATTACTCAAAATACTTTTAGAACACATTTTCTATGAATGAATACACTTACTTTTTCCTTTCCAATCATTACGTCTTGTAGTTACTTTTATTTTCTTATCCTACTGTCTGGGAAGTCAGTAAATTTGAAAGGAATGATGAAAACAGAAATCCTTGCCTTTCTTTAGACTCTGAAGAAAGGCATTCCGACCTTCCTTACTGTGCATGATGTAGCTTGATTTTTTCATTCATGCCCTTTACAAAATTGCAGAAATTTTTTCTCTTCCCTTTTTGAAAGTGATATCATAGTGCAATGCTGAATTTCGCCAAATGCCTTTTCTGTAACTATTGAGATGATGATATATTTTCTTTTCCCTTAATTTTATTAACAGGGTGAAATGTAATGTTGATTTTTAAATAGTAAAAAGGCACTGTATATTTTGGTGGTGTACCTACTTTTTCTACATATATGATTCTTTTTATTATGCTGGATTTGTTTGTAAACTCATCTCACTGAACTTATGTCATAATCTACTCAGACTGCTATAATAAAATACCACAGACTGGGTAGCTTATTAACAACAGAAATTAATGTCTCACAGTTCCGGATGCTAGAGGTCTGAATCAGGGTGCCAACTGTAAGGGTGAGTGCCTTTTTCCAGGTCAAACTTCTGGTTGTATCCTCACACAGTTTGTGGGGCTGGGGAGCTTTCTGAGGACACTTTCATAAGGGCCCTGATCCATTCATGAGGGCGCCACCCTCATGATCTAATCACTCCGCCTCCTAATAACATCACCGTGGGGATTAGGTTTCAACTTGTGAGTTTTGCAGATACACAAACATTCAGACCATAGCAATACACTTCAATGTTCACAAGTTATGCAGCACTTCAAAAGATAAAGAAATAAAACTAATAAAATATTAAGAAAAGAATAATGTATGTCTTGTACAAGTAGCATAAATACAAATGAAGGTGATCATTTTACCCCAAGACTCAGAGAAAACATTATAAAATGAGTAATATTTAAAGAGGTTTTAAAATGATTTCAGCATAGCATATTTGGAGAAGCTGGTAAACAGAACAGCATGAACGAGTGCTTAGCCAAGAAAAAAATGATGAGGATAAAAAGGCTTACCTGAAGCAGAATATTTCTGGAGGGGAATAATGGATTTTGTGGAAGAGTTAAATAATGACAAGGTCTTAAAACTCATTGAATGACTAACTACAAAGTTTGAGTTCATTCTCTAGATAGTTGGCATTTAATTTCTTAAGCATTATATTAAAGTGATCAAATAAAGGTCTTTAAAAGATTGACAGTAATCACAGAAAACATTAGAGGAGAAGACAACAGATGAAAAGTACATTTTGAAGATTATTACACCAGTCTACAGAAAGCTATGAAAAGAAAGCAGTGTGTGCAGTGCATGTTGTAGCAGATTGAATAAAATGTCTGATGCCTGGATTTGGACGATGAGGAAAAGGCGGGTAGCTAGGATGTTTTTCAAAATTTTAAAACTAGTTGACAAGGGACAAAGTAAGATGGCAGAAACATGGCTTGTTAAAGGAAAAAAAATGTTTGACTAAAGCGCTAGGGTGATGATGAGACATCAGAAATAATTATCTACCAACCACGGAGAAGGGAATGTTGGGAAAAGGGTCATGCCTAAAGCTTAAAGAGCCTCCAGGAAGTGAAGCTAAAGAATTTCCAGATATATTGGATATTGGGACAGTACGCAAACTGTGAACGTTCCGATCATGGTCACCTGGAAATTAGCTTCATAAAAAAAATTTCAAGAATTATTATTTATGTAGAAAGACTGGGCTGTTTTAAACTCTGTTCATGAGGACTTTTTAATGATATGGGAAAATTCAGATAAGAATTAAAAATAAAGAACAGAAACTGAAGATGTACTTTCCCACCAGCACATATTTTATCATCCCATTCAAATCATCACCAAGCCCAGAAAGTTTTGTAAATATAGACCTTCAAACCCTGTATTGCTTATGTTTATTTCCACCCCATACCACTTAGCACTGTGTATTGCACATAGGATGTACTCAGATATTCTTGTGTGGTATTTTTATGAAGAATAAACCAGAGAAAGAGAAAACTGATACTGTAACATAATATATAGATACAATGGCCTTCGGACAATTTCATATCAAATAGGAGGAAGAGATTCCTAGCTTACACTATACATGCTAAAACACTTAGTACTAAAATCAAAGATGCAAAATTATTAGACAATTATAAGTATTACTCTGACATTAGTGTAATAAAAAATTTTAAATGGGACACAAATCAAAAAGATACAAAAACATAAATTTTGTTGCACTGAAATATAAAAATTTCTTTAGAGCAAAAGATTCAGCAAATTTTAAAACATGCTATAAACTGGAAGAGATTTCAATAAAGAAATATTGCTATCTCTAATATGTTTTCTTAAAACAGAACCAACAGGACAGATCAAACAATTCCAAAAATAAAAATAGGAAAGCCTATGTCAATATGAATTCACAGAAAAATAAAAACAAGGGCCCATGAAGCTGTGAAAAGGTGTTTTAGTTACATTAGCAATCAGAATTGTAAACCAACCATCGTTTTTCATTTTGTCATTTCCAAACAATCATATTGGCAAAAAGCATTTGATAGCAGTGTTTCCAAGGGTGTGGCGCAAACAGGAGAGCTTACATATTCCTGACAGAAGTATAAATTGTTACAACCACACTGAGAATCAATTTTCTGTTTAAGTTTCTATCCTCAAACTACTCTAGCACATAAGCAATAACGTTATATGGTCAAGGTGAGTCGCTGTTTAATAGTGGAAATTAGAAACAAATTCATTAAGGAAATTGATGTGTTTTATTTAAATAGTAGAAAGTTTTTCATAGGTAATTAAATATACATGTATTCATGTGCATAAAGCTAAAAAATACACAACACAGGTAGAAAAAACAATTTGCAAAAATTTGCTTATGGTTTGCAGCCATTCAAATAAAATACAAAACAATATGTTGTTATAGGGCTGCCTAATTATGGACCAGTTTTTAAATATACATGGGAATAATACAGACAAACATTAAACTTCCAGAAAGTGTTTTTTTTTTAAGAGGAAGGCCAAAGAAATAGGGATGGGCCTTCAGTAATACCTGCAATTATTTATTTTTAAAATACAAATAGTCAGAGAGGTAAGCCTATGCTTACTTTGCTTAGTCTCAATAGTGAATACTTAAGTATCTATTATGTTTAAGAGCATAATGTTTCCAAATTAAAATAAATCATTTCAAAATAAATAGTAAAGGGAATAGTATCTCCTGCCTAACCTTAGCTGAGCTGGATATAAACATTCATTACGTGAAAGGGTTATTCTCTCCATAGGGAAGCTTCAGAAAGCCCAGGTGCTTTGTGGGTCCAAAGCATAACTAAAGTCTTCAGTATGCAAAATGAGAGAAACTTTCCTGATTAAAACTAATAAAGTCTCTGAAGAGCAACTACATATAAAATTTCTTTTTGATTCGTCTTTGGCCCAATTAGAATGGGTTGTATTAAAATTTAAATATGGTTTCTAAGCCACACAGATACCATTAAAATTTCAGGAATAATGAAGCCAACCAATTTTATTCCTCTTTAATAATACATTCCTATATTTGCTCTTAAGGTAAGGTTAGCATTTATTTATTGATCATGATGCATTATCTACACAGTGGAAACTACTAAGCAGTTTTCATCTCCTGTGATATTTCTAAATAATTCAGAAACTAATTTCTGTTTTCTTTTTCTCATTAAAGTTTGTCTCTTTTAAATGTAGAAAATTTAAGTGACCTATGGCTTAGTTTGTTTCTATATTGTGCAGATGGCACCACCGCATAAAGTAGACACAATTTGCAGATGTAGTATCCCCTACAGCTTCGTCTTTTTCTGCATTAACGCCTTTTCTTTCCAAGTTTTTCGGAGCAAAACAACACAAAATAATAAAAGAATATACTCTTTTTCAACCTGCCTTTCTATCTAAATGCTACTGTCTCCCTTATGCTATTCATAGCCAGATATTTTTAAATATCTCCATTTTCTCACTTCCCAGAAATGACTAAAAATTCAAAATCTGGCTTCAGCCTCCAATCTAAATCCATTAAAACTTATCTTGGTAATATCTACAGTGGCCTTTCAACATTTATCTTATTTGACTTCTGTGTGGAGGGTGATAGTATAGACCTTTCTTATTTCTCCGTGGAAATGATACTTGAGGATGGGTTGTGATTTCAAAAGACGCAGGTAAAGTACACCTTGAAATGGAGAAATAATATAAATTCACAAACAGTTGAAATGGAAAAATAATATAAATTCACAAACAGTTGAAAGAACAAGGAGTTTTTTGCCCTGTTAATTCCATACTTTATAGCTCATAGAGTATAAATTACTTTTGCTATTGAGTTTTGGTTTCCTTGAAGTCATTTTGTAAATGTACTCTCTTTCCATTTCAACCCATATATCAGCTTGTTTTTTATTGGTCAGAGCTTATATAATTGGATTTGCCACTGACTAAGTAATATGACTTTTGTAAAGTCACCTAATATCTTAATGTCCTGGTTTTCTCAACTATAATATGGGGGTGCTGATGGTACCTATTTTATTGTGTTCTTGCAAATATTAAGCTACATGAAATCTGTGAAGTAGTTTACGCAATGCATAGACAAACTGACCACTAGCATAAAATAGAGTGTACAGAAAAAGATTAGTGCATACATTACCAAGTGACTTACTACAAAGGCACAGTGAAGTTGTGTGCAGAAATCTTGATCTTTTCAACAAATGAATGGTTGAGTTGGATAATGAGGGGAATATAGCTCGATCCATACACATCCACACAATTCCCAATATATTAATCTAAATGTAAAAGGGAAAGCCACAAGCTTTTATAAGAACACACAGGAGGATATGTTTATGACGTTAGCGTAGACAAAAATTTCTTACACACACGCACACACACACACTCACACAGTGCAACCACATGACTAAAATGAAAAGTTGAATCAGGTGTACTAAGAATTAGAGCTCAGGCTCATCAACTGCAGCTTGTAGGAGAATGAAAAGGCGACCCACGGAGTGGGAAATGCACACCTCAAATTGAGAAACTTGTATCAAATATGTATAAATGATTCGTACAAATCCATAACCCAATAGGGGAAAATGTGGCAAAAAACTTAGACATACATTTTATAAAGACAACCACCAAGTAAAAACAGGTGAAATTAGTTCACCCAGTCGGATAGTAATAGTTTATCTTGGTGAGGGTAGAGGTGGGGTTAGGTAGCAACAGGAAGGGAGAACAAGGAGGGGGCGGAGGGTTTGCCAATGTCCCATCCATCTGAGCTCTGATCACATGGATGTTTTCAGTTTGCAAAAAAATAATCAAGCTGTGAACTAATGATATGTTCATATATATAGCGCCTGGCACACACTAAATACCATGAGAATGTTCACCATTATTACTACTACTATGATTATCTAAGCAATGGCCATATTTTCTTATTTTTTACTATGAACACAACAGACTATTTTTTGTTTGCTTTAGAAAGCAGTTTTTAGAAGTTAAGTTTTTCTTCCAATTCTTTTTCAGGGTAATACTCTCCTGTTCCTTATGGTGCACAATTTTTATAGACCTCATGTTGATTTTTTTTCTTGTTTCCTCATCCTGAACAAAGGAACATCTGCTATGCTGGGCTCTTGCCAACAGCAGGGTGTACTGATTGCACTTGACCCCCACTTATCATCCACATGAACACTTGTAGACTCTACCATATGGATGTAAAACAGAGAATAGATCGACACAGCCTCTAGTTCAATTTTTGGAGTCTAGTGGAGATTCATGTAGTGCCTTTCTATCAGATTGAAGGGCATCCTTTCCCTCTCTGCTACCCCATTTTCTGAAACACAGGGAAAAGAATACATGTCCCCTATCAAAAGCTTTCTAAAGTGTTCTCCTTTGAGGCAAGGTGAAGTGTCAGTACAAAAGAGGCCCTTAAAAAATTCTATTGTATAGATAGGAATTCTGCATACAATTCAATTTGAAAAAGAATTAAAGAATATAATTCCTAAAAATGCTTTCCAAATGCATTATTTATAGGTAAAACAAATGTCCTTTGACCAGTCTCAGTGCATAAAAACCTGTCCCACCTCCCCCCACCTCCATACACACCCATACGTGCACTGCTCAAAGGGCTAGTCCAATCATTTTTAAAACTACCACTTTGGCCAATAAGTATGTTTCCAACTTTATATCTTTTTATCTCCAGATACTCAGTGGCCTTGGAACAATTACAGCAGGGGAAGGAATGATGCACCTGAGGGGGAAGCAATTACAGGCACATCTCAGGATAAGCTCATGGCAGTAGGCTGCTGATTAGATTTAGATGTTAATTTAATGAGGTGGGCTTTACTTCTGGACAAGGTCTTCCAACCTTGAGAATGCCCTGTAATCAGGGAACACCAGTGGTCCTGGGCCTCTTGACAAGCTAGGTGTCCTTGACTATCTGGCCTCCAGATAAGCTAGGTGTCC